>JADHKS010000039.1:198143-215008 GCA_019925295.1 Sporothrix pseudoabietina | reverse complement strand
TAACACTAACACTAACACTAACACTAACACTAACACTAACACTAACACTAACACTAACACTAACACTAACACTAACACTAACACTAACACTAACACTAACACTAACACTAATACACTAACATAACATAACACTAACATAACATAACATTAACACTAATATAATATTTTTTTTCTTCCCTTTTAACCCCTTTAATACTCTCTTTTTCTCTCTTTTAACTCTCTTATTAATACTCTCTTTTCCTCTTTCTTAATATTCTCTCTTAATACTCTTTTTTCTCTTTTTTTAATACTCTTATATATTTTCTTTTTATTTACTTTTATTTCGTCGTTATATTATTTTTATTATAACTTATTTTTATTTAATTATTTATCTCTTTTTCTTTAACCCTTTTATTTAATTATATACTTTCCTTTTACCGTTATTCTTTTTATATAATATTTATCTTCGTCTTTTTATTATATTATTATTCTTTTCTTCTTTTCTTCTTTTCGCCTCCGGCGGGCGCTTTACGTAAACCTTACCGAGAGCTAATTTTAGGTATTAAGGGGTTATATATACGTATAAGGTATTAACCGTTATTATATCTTCGACGGTATTATAATTAATACGATATTTTAATACGTATTAAATAAATTTATTATTTATTTTATTAATTTATTTTTTAACTTTTATATTATTTTTTTTATTTTTTTAACTTCCTTTTTATTCCTTTTTTTTATAACTTTATTTTTTTATATTTATTACCGTATTCTTTTAAAAGAAATATAAACTTATATACGATCGCTTTTTATAATATATATTTCTTCCTTTATTTTAAAACGATAATATTATATTTATATATAAATCTCTTCGTTTTATTCTTTCCGAATAAAACCGGTAAATTAACTTCTTAAAGAACCTTTTTATCTCTTTAAAACGCGGCATATAATAACGCCTCCTATAATACTAACGCGTTCGTCCCCCGTGTCCCGTGAAAGCGCCGTGCCTCTCCTAACTAACGGAAAAATACCGCCTCTTCCGTAAAATAATTAAGATTAACGTCCGCCACCGACTTTAATACCCGTTTTACTTACCCCGTATTTATCGTTAATAAAATTACCGGTATTACTACGTCCTCGGCCGTATATTCGCTTTCCTCCGTCCCCCGTTACTCCTCGTATTAATTTAACGGTAACTTATACCGGTAATAATACGTTAACTCTGGAAACACGATTACCTTCTTCGCCTCCGTCACCGAGATATCGGCTACGGTCCGGTACCGTATCCCTTCGTCGTACTAATATTATTACCGCCTTTAGTCCGTATCGAGCTCTAAGTATTACTATTACGTTATATAGTACGCCGCGTACGTATCCTCGACCTCCGTAATTTACCGCCGTACGAGTTACTCCCGCCGGCCCTCTTCCTTACTTACCGTAGTCCACAGCTATATATCCCCGCCGCTCTCGTCGCTCTTATCGCTCTCGTTACTCGCCTCGTTCGCCTCGTTTATCTCGTCCGCTTCGTCCGCCTCATTTACCTCGTCCGCCTCCGCGTCGACCGCGTATTTTTACCCCCCTTACGTCGGCTTACTCTCGTTACCGCTCCTTATACCACTCGTTATATTACTTCCTTAATAATAATTACACTACGCCGCGCCCTCGAGCCTATAATACGTCTCTCCCGTTACCCCGTCGAGAAAGACCCCGAGTACCGTCCGTCGATAGCCGGCCGTCGTTACGAACGCTTATATCGCCTCCCGGTTTACCCGCTCTACTTACCCCTCGTCCGGTAATACCCGCTCGGCTTACCCGTCGTATATTACTACTAATTATACGCGCTCGCCCGCCCGCCGCCCGTTACGCCCGGTCTATTATATAAAATCTACGAGCCCGTACGGCCGCTTAACGTATATTACGGTTACGATCTCCGTTACGTCGACGCCCGTCCCGAGTCCGTTCGTCGCCGTAATTTACCGCGGCGCGCCTCCGCCTCGCCCCTCGATTTACGGCCCCCGTATAACTTAGCGCGCGTCGTCCGTTATACCGTTATAGTACGCCGCGTAACTTATCGCCTCCGTTACGGCCTCGTATTACTCCCGCGACTGGTAATATAATACGCCCTTTTAGCCCTCGCTTATATTTACGCCTAGCTCGCGCGTTACCTCGACGGCCCGTTAGAGTACCCTCTCGCGTACGGCCGGCCTTAGCCCGACTACGTCGACCCGGTATTATACGTTATACTTAGTCGTTCGGTCCCGTATTACGATAATATCCTCGGTTAGTATCGCGCGCCGTAACTACGGCTTTAACGACGGCGGTAACGTAACCGTTAAAAGTACGAGAGCCCGGTTAAAGCGGTATAAGTTACGGAGCTCGCTTAGCCGCGCGCGGTACTTTACGTTTATTATAACCGTATAATACTCGTTAATAAAGATCCGTTAAAGTAACTCCGTCGTTACTAGCCCGTCCGCGTAAGTATAAAACGCTTCTCCGGCGATTACGTCGGCGTTAATTATAACGAGCCGCGCCGCCCGTTATATACGCTCGGCCGCGGTTAAACTACTTTAAAAGGCGATATAATTTACGTTTATATCTTACGCCCTTTAAACGAAATCGTATAATAACGTTACGAACGGTACTATTACGATACTCGTTTTTATTTACGGGAGTACGGCCGTTAATAAAAATAAAATACTCTTACCCGCGTCCGTCGGTAATACGTAAATTATTAACCGCCCTTAGCTTAGCCCGAAGATAATCCGTATATACTTTTCTTACTTTATTATTTATTACGCCGCCGACGGCCCGAATAAAGTTTATAACTTACGCGTAATATCGTTATACGCGATACATTTACCGTCGCCGGGTTTAATTATACGACGGAGTAACGTAGCCGACGCTTATCTTATACGGTAAGTTATATTCTTCGATAACGTATTCGATAACGTATTCGACGGCGTATTTAATAACGTATTTAATAACGTAATACTTTACTTCCGCCGTTACCGTCGCTCGGCGTTTAACGCCTCCGCCTTATACCCTTTCTTTAAAAACTAATACTATAACGCGTTAATAATCCGGTACGTCTCGACTATTTCCGGTTATAAGTTACTAAGAAAGGTTACGTATACGCCGTAATATTACCGCGTAATCCGGGTATTATACGTCGTTTATAAGTCTTACACTACGTTTTAACCGCCGTTTACCGCGACCGCTTCGCCCGTCGCCGGGTCGACCTCGAGCCCCTCGTCGTCGTCGTCGTCCGCCTCGTCCGCCACCGCCGCGTCGTATTACCGTACGACGAGCCCTTTAATTTAACGCCTTATCTCGATCGTTACTTACCGGTACCGTATTACTCCGAAGGTTACGTTAACGCCCGCTTAAAATACGCGTCCGAGCGTTACGTTAAGCCGGTTACTATTCTACGCGCTTATATTACCGTCTCGTTATAAATACGTTAAGTCCTTATCGGCCGGTAACGATAACTTATATTACCGCCGTAATAGTCGCTCCGTAAAAAGTACTTAAAGGATATACGCGAGTAATATACGTCCGATCCGGTTAGGTAAAAACCGCGTTACCTTACGTCTAATATCGCGGATCGCTTTTATCTTATCGCGCTCGGTTATAAGTAATACTTATCCGTTATATACGTAAACGTTACGTTATACTTATTATATATCGTAATACCGTATCGTTATTACCTCGGACCCGCGCCTTAATTAACCCGCTTAAGTATACGAGAGTATTAATATTTATTAACGGAACTAAGAAAGTTACCGTAACTATTACCGTACCGTATTTATCCGTTATTACCCCTCGCCCGTATTCTATAACTAACTTTATATAACGTTAAGTACCTTCCTCGACCCGGATATTAATTATACGTTAACCGCTTACGTAGTAAACGATTAACCCGCGCTTAGCCGAAGTATATTATCTTAAATACGGTTTAACACGAGACCGCTATTCGCCCGTACCTAAGTCCCGTTTAGTAATCCGTCGAGTTATTACTCGGTTTATTATATTAACTTATATAACGTTTATTATATATCCCGTACGCGGATCGCCTCGCCGTTTTAAAATAATATAACCCGGTCCGCCGATTACCGTATCGTCGCGCGGCTTAACGCTTACTTCCGGTAACCCTTACCGTACGTTAATTACTCGAGTAATACGTTTATTATTAAATACGTCCCGTTATATAATTATTACGCGTACTCTTCGTCGAAGCGGGTTAACGTTAGATACGATAACGCGTTTAAGTTAAACGGCTCGTTTTCGAATATAACCTCGAGAAATAACACCCGGCTTTATTATAGTATAGCCGTTAAATAACCGGTGTAACTTAGCGGCTCGTAAAAGCCGAGCGGTTATTATTAAATCCCGATAACCGCGTAAAAGTATAATAACGGGTTAATGTATATATTACCGTTAACGCGGACCCGGATATACGTTACGAGAAACTAAAAGTAAGTCCGGTCGAGCGTTTATATAGCCGCGTTATTATCTCCGTCGGGCGTAACCGCCGAATTAAATATTTAAGTAACCTTATTATCGTCGCCCTCGTTATCGTCGTACGGCGCGCCGCCGTTATCTTACTCCCCCGCCTCGAGCCGCTTTAGCTCGTTTATTACGTCTTAGAATAAGCTTTATTACTCGTTTATTTACCGTACCGTTTACTACGTCTCCGCCTCTTAGCGCCCGAGTTAATACGCTCGGTAATAAAATATTAAGAAGCGTTAACTTACTAACTTATATTTATTTATCGACGCCTCGTACGCCTTCCGTTAAAACGGTACCCCGACGACTTTACTCGGTTCGATATTATTAAGTAATTACCGGATACGTACCGGTACGCTATTAAGGCGGAAGTAATACCGCTTTACTTTACGGTAAAAGCTCGTACTAAGTTAAATAATCCGCTTTTATATTTATTAAGCCGCCTCGTCCTCCTTATCTTATTACCCCCGCCGCTTAGCCTATTCGCCCTTAGCCCGGATTTATTACGTTACCTTAGCGATAGCCGTTAAGTCGCGCGACGAGTTAAAATAATACGCTTAGTTTACGCGTTTTATTTACGGCGAGTCGCGGTTAATACCCTCGGCCGTATCCCCTTTACGTAACTATATAACGTCCTCCGCGGTTATCTCGGTCTAGGCTTAATCGAGTACGGTATCGAGCTAAGATAACGTTATAAAGCCCGTATCGTACGTCGCTCCCTCGTTTATAATCTAATACCGTGTATATCGCCTTATACCCTAAGATTAAAGCTAAACTTAAATCGATTACGTACCGTTATTTATAAAGTAATTAACTAGCCGTCGATAACGAATATAATTATCGTATATACGTATCCGAAACGAGTATTACGGACACTAGTAACTGTAATAAATAAGAAGCTTGGGGATAATATATATCCCGTCCGCCGGTAACACGATAGTACCCGAGTTACTTAAACGTATATCTTAGTAAGTGGATATAATCTCTTATAATAGGGCGCCCTTATATTAGTGTCGTTTACGGAAATATCTTTTAATTCCGTTACTAAGCCGTACGGCGATACGATACGGCCGGTATACGAGTAATTAATATATTTCTTCGATAAAAACGAGCTCGTTTATTATATACGGAAAATAAAAGAAAATAAAAACTATAAAGTAAAAACGCGATTACGAATACGACGCGCTTTCCTTTCTTATTATAAATTATATATACCCTTAATATCGTACGAATATAAGAGTAGAATCGGGATAATATACGTCGTTTTATATTACCCTAAGTTACCTCGATAAGTTTAAGTTAGTTAAGATTAAGTTAATTAACGCTCCGTTCTTATAATAACCGACACTTAACTAACGATAAAAGTATATTATAAGCTAATTAGCTTAATCCCCTACGTTAATTAACGAACGGCCTTAAAATAACGGCTTAGTATTCCCTATAAAGTTATTAGCTCTAGTATCCCGTCCTTTAAGCGGGTAATAATATATAACTACGCGGCGTCTTTTCCTTTTAAGTACCGCGCTTATTTCGTACGGATTACCCACGTATTAAGTTAATTTTAGTCGTCGTAAACGGCGGAGTAAATAATAGCCGCGGCGTTAATCGACGAGTTATATATACTTCGTACGCGTTTTTTAATAATATCGAGGAGCGTATATTTAAAGCGGAGGATAAGGGTTTAAGTTAAAGCGAGGGACGGGTTAATATTAGCGATAAGAAAGTACGTATTAATTAAGTTAAACACGAAGAGCCGTTAATACTAAACGTAGTCGACTTATAATACGTCTCGTATAATAATAACGCCCTTAGTTAACCGGCCGTACCGTTATAAATTAATTTACGTATATTTTATACGGAAGTGTTTTTAAATACTATCGTTTATCCGGAAAAGGAGGTTATATATCTCGTATAGTTTACCGTCGTCGTACGGACTTAGGAGGAAAGGAATAACTAGGGGCGGACTCGTAAAGTTATCTCGGAGAAGCGGGCGGGCGGCGTCTTAGTTAAAGAGAAAGTTAAGCGTAAACTTAATTTAATCTTATACGGCTCGTTCGTTAATTAAGTTAAGTTTATTAACTTCGTATTAAGTACGGACGTAATATACGAGTTAGTTACGGGTTAATACTTAGTAGTATTAAGGATAAATAACGACGTAAAAGGTTAAGTAAAAGAGAAATATATTTATCGTATAAGGAGGGCGTAATATACTCGGTTACTTTATTTATTATCGTTTTTATACGGCGCGCGTAACTTACGTATTTTATAATTTTTTATTAAAAAGAAGTTAATACGGTTTTACTTTATTTTTTTTTAAAATAATTTACTTTTATAATCGGTTTTCTTTTTATTTATTTTATAATAAGTCTTTATTTAGTTTATTTCTCGTACGTATTATATAGAGTTATTATTTAATTTACTTTTACTTTTTTTTATTAGTATTTTTATTTAATTTATTTCGCTTTATTATCGTACGGGGCCCTTATTTAATTTATTTCTCTTATTAGTTATGTAAAGCTTTTATTTAATTTATTTTTACTTTTTTTTATTAGGGTCCTTATTTAGTTTATTTCTTTTAGTTATCGTACGGGGCCCTTATTTAATTTATTTTTACTTTTTTTTACTAAGGTCTTTATTTAATTTACTTATTAGTTATATAAAGCTTTTATTTAATTTATTTTTACTTTTTTTTACTAAGGTCCTTATTTAATTTATTTCTCTTAGTTATTATACGGGGCCCTTATTTAATTTATTTCTTTTATCGGTTATATAAAGCTCTTATTTAATTTATTTTTATTTTTTCTTATTAAGGTCCTTATTTAATTTATTTCTCTTAATTATTATACGGGGCCCTTATTTAGTTTATTTCTCTTATTTATTATATAAAGCTCTTAGCGAGTTTTTTTTACTTCTTTATACGGCCCCTTTATTTATTTTTTTCTCGTATTTAACGTATAAGTTGTCCTTTTAATTTTCGAAATATATTTTTATATAACTTATTACGTTTATCGTCCGTACGGACGGTTTAACTTTTTTTTCTTAAAAAGAACGCGTTTTATTTTATTTTATCTCTTTTTCTTTTTTATCTTATCTCTCGATAGTCTTTTCCCTTTACCTTTCTCGATTAATAACGTACGACACCGTCCTTTCCCGCCTTTCTTAACTAACGACGTTTAATATAATCCACTTATTACTCGAGTATAAAAATATACGTTACCGTATTTAATTATTTAGTCCGATATAGTATTATACGTAATAGAAGAATTATATTATATACCTTATATATTTAATATATTTTTATTTTCCGTTTCTTCTTTTCTCTTTTACTCGTATATACGGTTTATCTTCCGTTTAAGTACGCCTCGTATATTAATTACTATAAAGTACGTCCTTTATTCCCGTACGCTTTATATATTCTCCCTTTATTCCTTTAATTTCTTTCTTCTTATAATTACCGGTAGTCTTTTTATACGGTATACGTTCTTTAAATTCCTATCTTTTTACGGTTTAAGTCTCTCCGCGTTATAATAGTGTTAGTAAGTAACGTAACGCGCTTTTTATTTAAGATCTTATATTTACTTTTCCTCCGTCGATAATAAATAATAAAATATTAATTTCTTAACGCTTAATCGTCGTACGACGACGATAATAAAATACTAGTATCGTATTTATATAATCTTTATTTTCCCGTTATTTTCATTTTCGTACGGCGTATTTTACGTGTTTTGTGCCTTATCCGATTTAAATAAATTAGATGAGGTTGTCCGATTTAAATTATAGGTTAAATTAAATCCGATAAGTCGGTTTTACTATATAAATAAATTTTAATCCGGTTTATATTATTTGTTAGTAACGTATTATTTCCCGTATAACTTTTTTTATTTAATTAAATAATATTGTACGTATTCTTTATTTATTAAGTTTATTAGCCCGTACGGCTCTTTTTATTTAATTAAATAACGTCGTACGTTTTCTTTACCCGTTAACTTTATTAGCCCGTACGGCTCTTTTTATTTAATTAATTACGTCGTTACCCGTTAACTTTACTTATCCGTACGGCTCTTTTTATTTAATTAAATATATTCCTTACCCGTTAACTTTGTTAGCCCGTATGGCTTTTTTTATTTAATTAAATATATTCTTTACCCGTTAACTTTATTAGCCCGTACGGCTTTTTTCGTTTAATTAAATAACGTCGTACTTTTATTTAATTAATTACGTCGTACGTATTCCTTACTTATTAAGCTTAGTAGTCCGTACGGCTCTTTTTATTTAATTAAATAACGTCGTATATATTCTTTATTTATTAAGTAAAAAAAGAAAAAAAAAAAAAAGAAATAATACTTTTCGTACTCGATCTAAGGTATTTATAATAATAAAAATATACGTTACCGTATTTAACTATCTAGTCCGATATAATATCGTACGTAATAAAAGAACTATACTATATACCTTATATATTTAATATATCTTTATTTTCCGCTTCTTCTTTTCTCTCTTACTCGTACGTACGGCTTATTTTCCGTTTAAGTACGCCTCGTATATTAATTATTATAAAGTACGTCCTTTATTCCCGTACGTTTTATATATTCTCCCTTTATTCCTTTAATTTCTTTCTTTTTATAATTACTAGTAATCTTTCTATACGGTATACGTTCTTTAAATTTTTATCTTCTTATAGTTTAAGTCTCTCCGCGTTATAATAATATTAATAAGTAACGTAGCGCGCTTTTTATTTAAAATCTTATACTTACTTTTCCTCCGTCGATAATAAATAATAAAATATTAATTTCTTAACGCTTAATCGTCGTACGACGACGATAATAAAATACTAGTATCGTATTTATATTATCTTTATTTTCCCGTTGTTTTCATTTTCGTACGGCGTGTTTTACGTGTTTTGTGCCTTATCCGATTTAAATAAATTAGATAAGGCTGTCCGATTTAAATTGTGGGTTAAATTAAATCCGACAAGTCGGTTCCACTATATAAATAAATTCTAATCCGGTTTATATTGTCTGTTAGTGGCTCGTAATTAGACTACTAGTGGTAGGGCCCTGTCTAGTAACGACGTTTAACACGTCCGGAGGGAAGCTAGCCTCCTTAAAAAGCGCGGCGAGCTTGAGAACTCCAAGGCGCGACTTTTCACTTGATTTGATAATTATAGTGTTGCTAGTCGCTAAGGCAGGGGTAGTCTTTATGGTAAATATGATTAAAGAGATATTCTAAGGCAGGATGCCCGCGACAACACTATACGGCTGCTTCAAAGTGAAGGTGATTATACCGGGGGTGTTCAGGCTCGATTTGCCCTGGACGTGTAGTGCAATTTCGGCATGGTGCCTAATAAGGCCAGCGTAGGCCATTACCTTAAAGTGCGAAAAGCTAAAAGTGCTGTGCATTATGTCAGAGTACGCTCTTAACCCGAGTCGCTGGCAGAGCCTCGTATGTGTAAGTGTGTATATACCGGCCCATGGTAACCCTCTCCAGGTTCCACAATTCCTCCTTGCTCTGGTTGATCAGACCAGACAGCTTCTTGAACAGCTCAGACTTGACTTGGACAGGCGTATCTCTCCAAGCAGGAAACGCCGCCGAAGCGGCAGCAACGGCGGCATCGATATCTTCAGCGCCGGCCTGGTGCACATCGGCAACGAACTCTTCCGTGGCTGGGTTGTACAGCTTGAAGGTTTTCTCGGTCTTGGATTCTAAAGCAATCGTTAGTATGGTGGAATGGCGGCGACGAGATTTGAATTGACCTTTCGGCCCGAAGAGTTTGGGCCAGCAGCCTTTGCTCACCTCGTTGTTGATAAACAACCTGGTTTCAAGCGGGGAAGACATGTTTTCGACGTGGTGCGGAGTTGAGCACAGGGCAGGTGAGTTGGAGTAATGGTGTATTCAGCTGTGGTAGGCTAGATTCATCCGGCTATTCAGACTCTGGGTCGTCCTGGCTCTTTTAAGGTGCTCCTTCCAAGTGATAGTACGTATGGCATTTCGGACTAGTCCGCTTTTGGACGCTGGACACGGCTCACCGGGATGTGGGGGAAATAGGGGTATTTCAAGGGATGTGGAGGGCTGCGGAGAGCTGAGAACGGCTGTGGAGGGCTGTGGAGGGCTGCGGAGGGACGGGGTACTTTGGAGTGACGCGGCGCTAAAAGCATGGCAAATCCGGGGAAGCCAGCGGTTGCCTCTTTGTACAAAAGAGCAACACTTTTTCTTTCCTTCCCCTTTTTTTGTTTTGGTTTCCAAATCATACTCTCCAGAGTCATTCTTCCCTGATTTCTCTCTATACCATACCAACAACGTCTAACCTTGCTCAACTGAGACTCCGGCCAACATGTCGAAATTCAAATACGCGTTCGGCTTGTCCAGAGCAGAGGTTAAGGAGATGATGCCCCCCGGAACAGTGCATTTGATCGGTATTTCACAGCCCTCCATTTGCACAACTAGGGGAGTGTGAAGTGACTTATACTAACGCGTTTTTTTTTTAATGTTTCTCTAGATACCAACTTCGTCAACAATGAGAGCCAGCACACAACGTCGGAAGAGAAGCACATTCATCTCGTGCCTGAGCCGTCAGCCGACCCAGCTGATCCGCTGAACTGGCCACTCTGGCGAAAAATTAGTATATTGGTCCTGATGGGCCTCTACGCCATTATCGCAAACGTACAGAGTTCATCTGTGTCCAGCTCGCTACCAAGCATGGTCACTGCTTTTGCCAAGTTCCCAGCAGATGGGCCGCCGACTGGCCTCGTGCCTTTTGCTGATCTGACCCACCTCATTGCTGTTAACAGCCTCATGCTTGGCGCGTCTGCCGTATGGTGGGTGCCGTTGGCACATAGTGAGTTGTCCCATCGATAAGCCCAAGGTCCTACAGCTCATCTTGCTAACTCCCTCTACCAAAGCCATCGGCCGCCGACCCGTCATCCTTGCCAACCTTCTGGTCCTCTGCGTTGCCTCGGTATGGTGCGGAGAGGCGAAGTCCTTTGCTAGCCTCTTAGCTGGGCGACTCATTCAAGGTGTGTATACCCTTCTACTACTTCCTGGGAGGAGGAGAATAGGGCCTGAATCTGACAATTGTGCTTAGGATGCGGTGGCGGTGCGGCAGACGCCGTGAACTCTGTCGTCATCGGTGAGATCTTCTTCGTGCACCAGAGGGGCCGAGCAATGGTATGTAACCTCAGGACCTTTAATGATTATTTGTCCTTTGTTGACGCACTGTCTGATTGTTTCTTTGCAGGCCGTGTATACCGTCTGTCTTTGCGTCGGTGCATCTCTCGGGGGCGTCGTCGGTGGTTACACGACGAGCAGCCTTGGATGGCGCTGGAACATGTACATCTCCGCCATCATCTCCGGAATCTTGCTTGTGCTGTCTTTCTTCGTCATTCCAGAAACCCTTTATGAGCGCCACACTTCGGCAAATGGCGCGCCAGGCTCAGAAGAGAGCCAGCTGGAGCAAAAGGCAGCGTTTGGGGACGTCTCTCATCTCGAATCGAGCACGCCTGTCGAGTACGCTCCTTTCACATTTGTCCGGTCCCTAAAGGTGGGCATCTATCGCCCCGGTTTCATCCAGCGTCTATGGACACCCTACAAGGCGCTCCGGCTCCCCGGAACTTGGATGGTCTCCCTGCACTACGGTGGCGTGATCGGCTTGGTCGTGACAAGCAGCACCGTGGGCCCTCAGGTTCTGGGCGCAGCGCCTTATCTTTGGGGCTCCAGCGTCGGTCTCTTGAATATCGGTGGTTTGGTCGGTAGCCTTTTGGGCCTGGTTTATGCTTACCTCTCCACCGATTGGTGGAGCAAGCGCATTGCCAAGAGGGACGTCAACGGCTTTGCGGAGCCCGAGACCAGACTTCCCCTTATGTTGCCGTCTCTGTTCATCGCCACCATGGGGCCCCTCGTCTTCGGTCTGTGCGCCGCAAACCCTTCACCGAACGGCTGGGTCGGGCTCTGCTTCGGCATGGGCATGATTTGCTTCGCGCTGATGCACGTTGGATCTATTGGCTTCAACTACATCCTGGATGCCTACGGAGGTCTCTCTGGTGATTGCTGTGAGTACTTTTTGTTTTTCGTCTGTCCAAATTGTGTACATGCATCTCTAACATCGCTCCCAGTCTTGTGTATTACACTTTCCCGCGCCATTTTGGGCTTCGTCTGGTCGTTTGTTGTCGGCACTTGGATCGACCGTGATGGTGTGTTGCTGGTGTTTGGGATTTTTACTCTGTTGATGGGAGTGTTTTCCCTGTCCGTGTTTCCAATTTGGCTTGCCGGCAAGAGGCTGCGCATTGTATCTGCGGATTGGGTGCGGCCCAATTTTGCAAAGCCTGAATAATTTCCAGGGCAAGTGTTCGAGGTATACTTTATATGGGCCGGACAGATACGGCATGAAATTCTCTACCTCGAGCGGCTAGGCTAGTTCGAAGGACGATGACACAAGCAATGATAAAGTAGATCTGCGAATATCTTTGGGGAGGCCCAACAACAGTTACAGATTATTCAACAAACAATGCACCTCTTTGGTAAACTGAACAGTGAAGATACGGCACGTGGATAAATTACTTGATCCTAACATGTGGCGGTGTAGTTGGTTACGTCTGGATAAGTGGAAAAGAGAAGTTGGCGTGAAGAAGCAACAAAGGGACAGGCGGTACGTCATACTCTCCAGGGCCCATGGTGATGCCACGGCCATCACATTTGGCACACACTCCAACGCAGGCTTGACAACAACGGGCTTGACGGGTGGATTTGTCCGACCAAATACAGTCCTTGGCCAGCCGGCTACAGCGAGAACAAGTCATCGCAGAAACCCCAGAAAGACTGAGTTGCTGCAAGAAACTGTGACGACGAGCAGTGCTGTCAGCAACGTGCCATTTTGCGATACGACCACAGATGCTGGGAAATAAGAAAGAAAAATCCTTACAAACAAAAAGGGAAAGTAAGGAGAGGGACGCGCTACAGGTTATGTTACTAGCATGGCCCCCAAGCCGATCTCGACGGGTACGGAAGATATGTAAAGCGACCGACGCAAGGCGGCGGTACTGGTGTGGCTGAAAGACGGCTGCCTTCAGAACACAGGGCAACGGACCAATCAGAAATGGCAAGAAACTAACCAATCAGGAAGCACGCTCATCTCACACGAAGAACGATATAATGGTATGAGACACGGATGAGATAGGGGCTATCTTATACGGCGGATGAGATACCGGTATGAGATACGAATGAGACTCACTAGATATATAAGACCGAGACTTCCTCCTCACTAGATAGACAGAAGACTCAGTCGCTACCGATTGTCTACAATATAAACCTATATAAAACCGCATTCCCATGCCCTTATTGTATACAATTAACACCTTCCCCTAAGTTATGACTCGGGGGTGTGAGAAACACTGTCGTGTTTTGGTGTTTTGGTGGTTTAGTGGGCAGCAGCCAAAATAATTGCTCCGTAAAGAAAGAAAACAAAACAAAACCTCAGCGCCGATCCATCTATTATGTTGCGTGGATGTGGCGCCGTTGGTCCATATCCTTTTGCAGCCCTTCAGTCCTCCAGCCCCTCACTCGTCGCGGAAGTGGTGTGTTTGCTGCATCCCTTTCTAGTGCCGGTGATGAGGGCATATGTCGTGACTCGCTTAGTGTAATGTTATGACCAGAACCAGAGCCAGAACCAGAACCAGAGCCATCGATCCAAATGAAAATACATATGCACCGCAGATGATGGCAACATAAATAATTTGCCTCACCCACCCCCTTCAGATAGTTGAAGATAGAAACAGCTCATCTATGAATCTAGGTATTCTATGACATCACATTGAATAGGACCAGCTCCTTGTGAAAACTACCAGACGCCATCAGACGGACACTTGATACCAACAAGACGTACAGAGCGCAGAAGGTGTGTCTCTTCCTGATCTGCTGACATAAACAACACAGATATACGTGACTGTCCGCTCTGACGATTCTGCCAAAAATCTCTCCGACAAGGCATCGCCCTTCGGCTGAATCTGGGCCACGTGGTGCGAGCGAAGAATATGCTGATGGAAGAAAAGACCATTATACGCAACAGAGCCGGACTGGGCGCGCCAGCTTTTGGGGGGGCTGCAGCATACGAGATCAGTCATACATTATAATTCACGTCAAACTTCCTCAGATCGACCTCTTCTCCTCCCAGCCACCATCATGCTGTGGTTGCTGCACTACATCTCGTTGATGCTGACTGAGCGGGATACCCGTGCGGCGGCTGGCCTCGAGCAGTGCTGCTTGGCGTGTCCGCTGTTCTCGCCAGACACGGGCATCTTCTTTCGGAATAGAGCTTGCAGTACCGTGCAGCCAGTCGAAGAGGCCAAGGGTGCCAAAGTTGACACTATTTTCCTGGTCAAAGGCTCGCTCGTGGTGAAGATCGTGCTTACCCGGGTCGTTGAAACGAGAGCGATAGCCAGTATGGCCGAGCACGGACATGGCAGAGCCAGCCATGAGCCAGACGTAGAGCGTAACAAGGTGGGTACCCCAAACGTGTTCGACATGCAGCGAGCGGGCGAGGCGCTGGGTCAGGTAAGGGCCCATGATCGCGGGGAGCAAATTCAACAGCAGCTGTTCCCAGACAGAGCAGTACCAGGCGGCGATACCGAGGTTGGCCTTGGTGCGGTGGTGCAGACGGTGAGATGTGCGCAAATGCTGATGCAGCGGGAGAGTGATCCAGGTGGGAGCAATGCGGTACAGGATATGGCGGGATGAGGCTGGGTGGTGGTGGGCCATCCAGTGCAGATAATAGTAGAAGAAGTCGTCGCAGAGGTACCAGACCAGGCACTGGACTGGCGGGACGTAGGAACGCGGCAGCCGGAGAGCACCGGCATCTGCATCGATGCCAGCTTGCAGTAGGAAGAGCCAGTAAACCAAAAGCACGGCAGCCGAGACGGCGATGTTGCGGGCCACAACGCGGACAACCTTGAGAAACTGGCGTGAATCTTGGAGAGCGATATGCTGGCGGCGCTGGATGCGGTTCCGGGCGGCTTTGCGGTGTTCGTCTTCGTAGAGGAGGAATGCCCAGTCGAGCCAGCGTGTGGGCAGACGACGGCCAATGTAAGACTGCCGACAGGCCACGATGTAATGCTGTAGGAGCTCGGGTTTCCAATGGTACAGCTCGACTCGCAGGGACAAAAGGGCCACACCGACATACACAACAGCGGCCAGCAGACTCGGGACAACCCAGCCACGCCACAGGGAATATGTAGCCAGCCACGAAGAGCCCAATTGCATGGCCGTGCCGGCACGTGAGCGGATCACCACATCACGCCCCTGCGTGGACCACTGCACGAACCACTCCCATCCAAGGTAGTAGTAGTTGTTCGATACCACAAGCAGCACCTCCAGCAGAGCCAAAATAACCACCACCACACCAGCCCGCGTGATAATTGTTTCTGGAAGTCGCCGCAACCAAAAGCCCCATTCCTCCTGCACCTTGTCCGCGAGTAGCTCAATAAACTGTTCGTCTGTGGCTCGATCGCCCGTCGTGACCTTCGCTTTCGCGTTGGGTTTCGATGGAGTTGCGCGCATGTCACTCGTTTTGATGACTGTCGTTTGTTTTTCGTTTTGTTAGCAGGATGCAAACAGTCGTCACATACTCAGTACACGAAAGAAGTGTCAAGAATATTTAATACCGCCTATCTCATGTTACGACAGCCCAGGCTCGCCGTAAGGCAGAATTCAGCGCCGCGATAGTCGAAGGCTAGGCGTCCTACATGCACGTCATTGGCCGTTTTCGCAGCCGCTATAGCCTAATTTGGGTTAGTCCGGGTCTAGTCGAAGGCGTGCCAGAGCGCCAGTCGCAAACCCGGCCCCTGGATCGTCTTGTTTGTTCCTTCTTTGCATAAGTTTTCTGTTGCTGTGTTCTTGTTTGGTTACGGAATTTGCCTTCCTCTTCTATTCGGCCCGCCTCTTTTGGTTGGTCTTCTCTTCTCTTGTGTCTTGCTCTTTCCTCTTATGCTTCTCTTGTCGTCTGTTGGCCTTCGTTCTTTCCTGTTTGATTTTGAAAGTGCTTTCTTCGTATTCTCGACTTACAGGAAGGTGCGCTGTATTTTGTCGACTTGCGGCAAAATGGCCGCTCCTGCCGCGCTAGGCTCAACCGGGAAACTGGTTAACTTCAGCGAGCCAACTTCCTTGCTCCTCCGTCCTTCCTGGCCCGAGATACATACAGAATATCGGTCGCACATTCCCAGAAGTAGCTCGACCCGCGCCTGCCCGTTTTCACTGCTCAGGGCGTGTGCATGCTTTTTTTTTTTTTTTTTTTTTTTTTTTTTTTTTTTTTTTTTTTTTTAAGAAAAAAATTTTTTTTTTATTTTTAAAATTAAAAAACAACATAAAACCCCACAAATTTTTTTTTTATAATGGAA
>JADHKS010000039.1:0-198133 GCA_019925295.1 Sporothrix pseudoabietina | reverse complement strand
CGTCCCGCGCCCCCATAAAAACACAAAATCGGTCGCACCTTGCCCCAATTCGCCCGACCCGCGCCCGCCCGTTTTTCCCGGACCGGGGGTTTTGAAGCTTTTTTTTTTTTTTTTTTTTTTTTTTTTTTTTTTTGGTTCTTGGAAGAGAAAGAATGGGAGGGAAGAGGGGCGAGCCAAGGAGGGCGTGTACATTTGGCCGGCAGCATCCGTCTCCTACGCCTGGCCTGACTTGCCAAGTATTCAAAAAAGCTCCAGAGGTTTTTGTACAGCCCCCTTGTAGGCGAGCTCTTTTGTATTTTACTTGCAGTCCATATGTTTATAAACTTACAGTAGCAGCAACGACGCGTATCTGGCTCCAACTCACGACCCCATCACTAGGCCGCTATCTCAAGCCGATACAGTAATCTAAAGCCATATAACCGGTGGTCATACATCATGAAGGTAGTATAAATATAAGAAAGTCCTAATGGGCCTCAAAAACAGCCTGTGGGGTGTGTGGGGATCCCCACCTGAACGGCCTTGCCTGCGATCTCGCGAGGAAGATCGAATTAGCCCGCGCAGTATCCCCACCAATATGAATGCTTTTATAATGGCTAAAAACATAAGAAATTTAATACTATTTTGTTTTGTATAAAAGAGTCTAAAAAAAGCAATAAAGAAAGTTCTGGACTTCGTTGATGGCCTGTCTCGGGGGAATGGGGATATTAGTCATCCAGACAACACTTACACCGAAGCAATGGCCCATCGAGCCATCCAAACCATCCGAACAGAACCATTCTTCGCTAGATGGCATAAACAGATGGAGTGGAGATTACATAAGATACGACGTGCTGAGCGATATTATGATTGGATATCATGATGACATCTGGGTTGAGAATTCTGGAATAACTCAGAGTGTGTGTGCCAGCTGTGATGTGGTAGTTTTTGTCGATGTTAGCCGTCGTCGGCTATAGCGGCTGTAAATTTTTGATTTCTGTTTGTTTCGTATTCTACTTGACACGTATTTATCGTGCAGAGCGCACCTGTTACTTCTGGCAACTGTGTTTGTATACGGTACACGTACATGATCCCCACTTGTACATGGTACGCGAACTACCTTTCAACTTTTGCGGTTTCTTTGTTGTTGACCGTGGCTGACGGCTATTCAAATATAAATTGCTGATAACAGTATCATCTCGTTAAAATTGCCGAACTAGGATTTTTATTTGTCGCTCTAATTGAGCAAGATCATGTTCCCATGCAGAGATAGAGCATTGATGGCGTGGGATCGCGACCGCTAATTAGCTTCTTTCAACGTGAATACGGAGTAATTTTACTACCCACTTGCCAGCATACAGTGCCAGCTTCGTCATCTTGGTGACTTTTCGGCCGATTCAGCGTTCGTTCCCTGGTTTATTTCCTTCACATGCCAAAGTGGCACAAAATTTAAAGACCAAATTTCCCCAGTGAGTATTTTCCACACTAACAGCGCGCACTGTGCATACATTTTGGATGACGTTTTACAAGCCCTGCGTATATTGACGACTTTCTATGATGCACAATCACAAGTACACGAGCCACATACTGCTCGGCTTTTCTGTTTGCGTTTTTTTTTTTTTTTTGGCAGTCTGAAAAGCCCGTCTTCTCGTCCTGTCTCGCCTACGCTCAACTCACCGGTGGATCGCTCTGGCCTTCTTCTATTTCTGCCGATGCAAATACCCCGTCTGATTTCCCCGCACATCTTTGGCCTTGCTGACAGGGATGTCGATGTGACTTGAAACAAGAAAAAGAGGGGGGAAAGTACGCTGTGGACAGGGCTGCAATGGCGCTATTTCTCTTCTAACTTGCACTGGCGCTGGTCTGTCTTTGTGTGTGCTGGCTGGAGGCGCTTTGTTCACTTACGACGTACACTGATCGCCGTTGGAAATTCCCTGTTGGCCATCTTCACATGTGTTTACTCCTCAATTCACGTGTTTCTGTCCTTGCTTCTTCATCCTTGTATTGGGCCAAGCCGAGGAGAGACGTACCCCCAGATCTGCCGATGGCTTGTGTCGCTCCCGGGAATGTTCTCAGTTGTTCTCGGTTGTCCCCAGATGTCCCCTCGTCCCCGCGTCCCCGCGTCCCCAGCGTCCCCAGAATCGAATGTATCCAGATTCAAAAGTATCGTATCCAGATGTACTCCGTACCCAGGTGCGCCCGTTTTCAATACCCATGTCGAGACTTTTTTTTTTTACTCTTATTCTACACCTCGTGGGCATGTCGCTTATGTCGCAACGGCGGATCGACAGTAGCAATGGTCATGGGTAGTAAGAAAGAACCATCTCTTCTGTACTCCGTAACGAGGTGAGAAATGCGTGTGCGGATACAGTGGCAGTCGCTCCTTCCTCATATTTCACTGATTTGCCCTCCTGCCTTTGTTTAAAATATCCCTTTTTCCCCTTACTTTTTTTTTCTTCAGTTTTGATTTTCTTCCTCGTCTGCACTCCTTTTCTCTTCAACCATCAGCCACGATACCTTCACCCGCCGCAACCCGCACATCACCACGATGCATGTCTCTACACTCGTTCGTGCCGCCTTTGTGGCTGTGACTGCCAGCACGGCTGCTGCCAGCGGTGCCGACATTGTGAGCGCTCTCAACAACGTCGACTCCGAGACCCAGGATCTGGAGTCTACCGTTAATGACTGGTCCGGCGGCCTTCTCGGCTCGATCCCCATCGTCACTCAGAGCGCTCACGTCCTATCGGCCATCAACGACGGCACCGACACCGCCGATGACAGCGACCCGCTCACCACCAATGAGGCCCTCAGCATTGCCACGGCCGTCAGCACTTTAGCCACTACGGTCAACGGCACCATGAGCGCTCTCATCGACCGCCACGATGACTTTGAGCACCTGCTCCTTGCCCCCATCGTTCTTCTCGATCTCAAGACGCAGAAAAGCGCCTCCGACAAGATGAGCGCCGCTATCATCGCCAAGGTTCCCGAGGCTCTCCAGGCTATTGCCTCGAACCTGGCTGCCCCGATCGCCGCCTCCTTCGAGCAGGCCATTGATGTCTTCGCCGTCTCCAACGGTATCTAAGTTTGTCTGGCCGTCCATGAATGACAGAAGACAACATAAAAATCAACCTGGCCAGCGACGTGGGAAAACAGAAACCGGGAAAGCAACGGAAATAGCACAAAACGAAAAGCTTCATGTATTTGGGCTCTATGGAAAGGTGGCAGCAGCCCGGTATTATTATTGTATCTATGTATAAAAGTAAGATAGAGCCTACAAAAAAATCAAACGAAACTTTTCAACCAATATGTTCTTGAGTCAAAGATTGGATCGTGACTGCAACGGCCATTTGATAGTATTCTTCACCCCCGATAAAAATTCTAAACACACAAGAGTGCTCAAAAGTAGGGCACACAATTTTCGAGGTCAGATTTCCCGGAATTTCATCACCACCGGGGCGAGTGGATGATAAAGGCCATCAGCAGACCTGAGATCAGACCCGTGCACGGGAGGGTAATAACCCAGCCAGCGTAGATCCAGAGGACCATGCGCCAGTTGATGGTGCGCCAATCACCCGAGCACAAGCCGACACCAACGGTAGCACCCGTAATGCACTGCGTAGTCGACACGGGAAGTTCTGTAAGTGTTAGCGGTTGGCAATAGTGGGCGGCCTGTAAGACGCGTGTGTAGTAGACATAAAAATAGTAGAGATGTATAGACGACAAAGCAACAAACAAGCAGAAGCGGCAATTAGAGCCACAGCTTTACTCACTCAGACGTGTGGCGAGAATAATGGTAGTGGCACTAGCAAGCTCCATGGCAAACCCACGGGACGGCGAGTGAAGCGTGATGCGGTTGCCCAAGTTGCGCATAATGTTGTAGCCGTATGTCCACAGACCAATGACTAGCGCAGCGGCACCAAAGACCAGGATCCAGATTGGCACATCAGCCTTGCCCTTCTCGGGCAGAGCGCCGTCGTTCCAGATTTGGAAGATTGTGGCATACGGACCAATGGCGTTGGCGATGTCGTTGGCGCCGTGGGTGAAGGAAGCAGTGGCAGCAGTCATAACCTGCAAAAAGGTGAACATGTACTCCGTCTTGTTATCGTACTGGGCAGCACGGGCGTGCATGTCCTCGAGGTCGCCTGTCAGCATGTCACGCTTGTCGTGCTGGGCACTGACAATGTCGACGTCCACGCCGCGGAAGATAAAGTGCTTGAAGTACCAAAAAAGGACCACGCCAGTGTACCACTTGCCCTCGGGCTTGGGGCCGATGATGGACTTGCGCGGCTCAGGCTCGTTGGCAGCATGAGGAAGAAGCTGGTGACTGCGTGCCTGGCGGTTCACGGCGCCATCATCGGACAGACTGGCGATGTTGGCAGCATTGTTTCCCTTGAGCTCGGGAGACATCTCAGCGACAGTAGCCTCCTCGTCGCTGACGCCCTGACGGCTGGGCACTTCCGCGCCAGCCTCGGTACGAGCACGCTGCCCGTCGAGCTCCTCACGTGTCAGGTGTCCCTGGTAGAAGTTGCGCGTGCCACGGTAGCCCGGTGGGGAAGGGCCAGCATCCGGACGGCGCAGATTCAGGGGACCCAAAACCAGGTGGTAGGGCTTGATGGTCCAGTCATCACGGATGACCTTGCAGTACAGCCAGGGGCAGAGGAAAACTCCAATAAAAATACCCCAAGCAGCACCGACACCAACAATGACACCGGCAATCTGGGCGTCGTTCAGTGTCACAGTGTAGCTGCCACCCTTCCAGAGCAAAAGCATGGTGAGTAGGGACGCCGTGATACCAAAGTACACGGGCACAGTCAACAGTGCCTTGTACACCGGGTTAGAGCGCAGCATAACGACGTATTTGGTGACAGTAAAGATGATGGCACCAAAGATGGCCGAGATACCAGGAGCCAGCACCCAAGCCAGAAAGACCTGGACAACGCCAGAGTTGATGACACTAGTGCCACCGCCAGTGCCGACCCACTGGATGCCGCCGGCACCGACAGATGCAATGCCCATGCCGATGATACCTCCCATGATGGAGTGGGTGGTTGAGACAGGGAAACCGATCTTGGTGGCAAAGGTCAGGTAGCACGAGGATGCAACAATAGCACACACCATGCCGAGCATGAGCATGCCCGGCTCACTGGCGTACAGAGCAGTGTTGACGACCTTTGTGCGGATTGTATCGGCCACACGAGCACCGACACCGACAGCACCGGCGAACTCCATCACACTAGCAAGGCACATGGCCTGCAGGTAGGTCACAGAGCGCGAGCTGACCGACGTGGCCCAAGAGTTGGCGACATCGTTGGCACCTGTTGTGTTAGTAAGGTTAGCGGATAGAGAACATCTATGACAGACAGGAGCATGCCATACCAATATTCCAGGCGTCCAGGAATGCAAAGATGGTGCCAATGGCAAACAAATGGTTATACTCGAGAAGGCGAACCATCTTGAAAGGAATGTGTGGTGTGGTACTGGATCTGTTTCAAGGATTCAGAAACGAGCGATGATAATGCTACACCTGAGACGTTACGAGAATGGAATGCTGGAGGAGACAAAATGAATATAAAAACATCAGTCGCTGGTCTCGGGGATTCTTATATTCATAGGATTTCCAGGAGATGGCCATCACTTTCCCTACGGTCGCACCTTTTTGTCACAGTTTATAGCCTACTCTCTCGGCGGGCACGCTTTTCGACTACAGGACTCGGCAGGGTCTTGGCCGAGAAGTTTGCCGACCATTCGTCCTTGTATCGCCTCTTTTGATTCTTCGGTCGTCCTTCGTAGGTGTGGAAAGGAGCACGTGTGCTGTCTCTGTCTGCTTTGCCGCCCATTCAGTCGATTGCTTGCCATATTGGTGGCATGGAAAGAGTTCTTTTGGTCAGCATGGAGTGTGAAAGATACAGACAAGCCCGTTCTCCGTTGTACTGGTGTTCTCCCAAGACGATTCAGCAACTTGGCGAACTTGGCGACCTTGGCGAGTAGGAGCCGCTGTCCTTTTATCTTTGCATTTTGCTCGCAAAATTTTGGTTTCGACATTGCCAACAGTCCTATTTTTATTGATTTTACCTTTCCTTTCTGTCTCGGTGAGTGCATTTGTCAAAGGCCGATGTGGTCTAGCCCGGCCGCCAGCGTGGAGGTGCAGTCGACGTTCACATGTGGGTGGGGTTTGGCCGGCTTTGGCTCCCCATTTTCTTTCCTTTTCTTGTGTTTTCTTGTTTATCACAAGGCTGTGCATCCAGCTTTCTGGTCAGTGGACGACTAGACACTTTCCGATAGCCACTTCCGCGTCTCTTCGCGGGTACAGCCAAGGCTTGCCCAGATTTAGTAGCCAGGGACAAATCAGAGCCCGTCTGGGAGCTACAAAACTTAGAACATCGAAATGCTCCAAGACGCTTGGCAAATGCTTCTGGGCCGTCTAATCAGAGGCGAGTGCATCCCCATGTGCGTGCCAATTCAGTCTAGTGGGCTTTTGCTGTTATCGACCAATTAATGTAAAACTTTGCATACGGGAAATAGATACCAAAATGAAAGAAAATGCAAACGTGATGGGAGAAGCGCACATGTCGCAAACGTCAAGAAAAACTCATTAAATCTTTTTCTCCCTTTTCCCACGCTCTCTTTTTGTTGCGTTTCCTCTTTGCCACGCCGCAACAATCTTCTCCTGCATTGGTAACTGCTGGTTGGTACAAGAAAAAAGTGACAATATCATTCCACGCCATTTCTTCGTATGCACAAGTTTATTCATCAACCCTTTTTGTCTCCTATCCTCGCATCACCGTTAACAAGTTCACAGCTCCATCTGACCAACGTTATTATACGCATGCGCAGCACCTGTCTTCACATTGTGCTGCACAGAGACAGCCTTGGCCTGGCGCAGAACGTTATCGTCACCATCAACGGCCTCAGCGTAGATCTTGACGCTGCCCAGAGAGGACACGGGCGCAACATTCTTAAAGTGTGCGTGTGTCTCGAATCCGGAGCGCTTTGCCTCGCCCAGGAAGCGGCCCTCTGACGCTTCATAAAAGCGCCATGCCCTGGTCTCAGTGTCGCCGTTCCACGAGACATACACATCTAGGCCCTCCTTGTTTCCAGAGTCTGAAGCAAAGACAGCAAGAGCAGGCTCCTCTGCAGGGATACCCGTCCAGTTTGCACGGAAACCACGGTAGCTTTGCACGAGATGACCATCAGGAGCCGAGTCCAGGTAGGCATGGAATAGAACCTCACCATCCTCTGCAAACTCTGTGATGGCACCCGCCTGTCCCCAGTTGACAAACACGTTGCCATTATCTAGCAGCTGCGTGCTGCCTTGCGTGGCGGCAGAGAGACCATCGGGTGCCTCGTACGACCGGATCGCCGTCGCCTTGCCCGTGTTGTAATCGAGCTTGTAGACTCTGGCACGCGACGAGGGATGTGTCTTCACATTGGCTGAGTGCGCACCGTTATCAAACAGGGAGATGTACTCGATACTTCCATCGGCAGACCGGCCCCGGAAGCGGGCATGGTGCTGGTAGCCAAAGAGATCATTCTCGGGGTTCTCAAATCCAAAATCAGAGCCGCCGTGCAGACCGCCGAGCTGCCAAATGACATGACCGTTTGTGCCATTCAGCTTGTACACGGTCGCCATGTTGCGGGCAGACACCAGGTAGTTGCCCTCATCATCCTTGTCGACACTGTTCAAATGGAAGTAGTTCCATGCGTCACTCTCAGAGCGGCCTGAACCAAAGATGTTTGACGGCGTGTCGAGAGGGAAGGCGCTTCTCTTGGGATCAACGTGGTCGAAGCAGTGCCATTCAAAGACGACCTCGCCGGTTTCAATGTTTATTTCTGACTGGGTCAGTCTAGGTGTCTCGACAATTTATGCTCATTATGTGTACATTACATACCCTGGAAACCACTGGAGAGCACCCAAACCTGGCTCTCGTCGCCGCCCCATGGCTCAAGGGAGGCAACAACCGGCAAGGGAATCTCGATCAATGCCGTCTTCTCGTCGATGATGTTGAACTCGTGTGCCGAAGCCCAACGGTGGCCGCCTGGCTGGAGGATCTTGGCCGACTGGTAGTGCTTGTCTAGCAGTGAATGGAAGCCGTACATGCGGCCGTGGGCGGGGTCCAAGGCGCCCTGGAATGCACGCAAGTACAGCTCTCCCTTCCAGACCACAGGCACAAAGTTGGCCACCCAGCCAGAGTGGTAGCCGACACCGGACCAGACTAGCTCGCCGTCGTCGCGGAAGATGTATGCGCCCGGCTGGGTCGGACCAAAGGCGACGTTGTCTGGTCCCGTCGTGAAACCAGGGTACTGTGCAATAAACAGCAATCCCTTCTCGAGAGCATCTGTCTTGCCGGGTGTTGTGATGTTCAGGTGTGGAATCGCAAACTCGGGGCGGCTCCGAAATTCAAAGCTGGCCGAGGCGATGCCAGCCAATGCGGCCAAAGTGGTGAGGGATGCTGTCTTCATGGCTAATATCGCTGTCTGAAGTGTCTGACTGCAATGCAAAAATAAGAGAAGCATGAATGGAAGAAATAGTAGTCTACGCCGACGACAAACGTCTTTTTATTCTGATGCGTTTTCACATCGGTCATGTCGTGTCGTCAATTGACAGCTAGTATGCAATTGCGCCATTGCTCTCCATCACGTCAACGCCACGAAAACACCAATTTTATCGCAGTAAAGTCATTTTGCACCTTTTAATTCCACATTTCTCCAATGCACAGTGCGGGGATAGCTTGATATGGCAGAATGGCAAATCTTTGATGAAGTGTTGGCGGTCAAGATATGAAGAAGATCGATGCAAATATGAGTCGGGAATGTTGTCGTTTTTTTTAAACCATTTTCCCTTGTTTGATCTGGAGCGTCCTTTCCAGCATTTTAGTGTCTAGGGCACACACAGTACGACGTAAAAGCAAATGCCACCTTGTTGACCACGTGCCCTCCCTTCAACACCTTTCAGGTCAATTGTTCTACTTGATCCCTGCAAAAAAGAACGATCCATCAGCACAAAATCCCATGCCCCTACATAAAGCAACCGTTGATGCATGATTTTGAGCAACATTTAATTTCACAACGTCTTGGCAAAGTTCTGCTCGTGACGTACACAGCAACTACCGACACAGAAAACGTGTTAGCTCCACCATTCCCGAAGCCACATCTACCCTGTCAGTCCGTGATCTGCATTGCATCTAATATTTACGGTATCGAGGCGATGGAAATGCAACACAGCGAAACCTGTTCCCAGAAAATGCACCAATTAAAACGGCAGTACTCGTAGTCATCTGTACATCACATCCATATCGTAAATATAATTTCTGGGATTTGCTGAGGATATAAAAAGAGATCGTCGTCCCTGCCTCTGCTCATTCCGTTTATTGGTGTTGCCTCTGCCACATCACGCTGCCACAATTGTACTGTTTAATTCATACACTTCAACGATGGCCCTTCTTGCGAGTGCCCTGTTTCTGGCTGGTGCCGCCAATGCACAAGTCGGTGCCATGCTGTCGCCTGCATTTGATATCAACTTTGCCAAAACACCTACGGCAACGAATCCTCTCAACTGGCTTGGCGCAAACGGCCCTTATGCTCCTGGTTGGCAATCCCTTCTGACTCATCCATCAAGGCCGATGATACTGACGCGACAGGCCCCAATGTCTATGGTATTTCTTCTGACGTACCCGAGCACTGTACCGTCGACCAGGCCTTCTTTGTGTCCCGCCACGGCTCACGCTTCCCTGATCTCGGTGCCTACAATGGATGGGTCGATATGCAAGCCAGAGTATGTGGACTGTCGTAAACTTATTATCCGCGACGATATTTTGGCCACTCGCTTACTGTCCTCGACATCTTAGTTCTCCGTCGACAACGGTTACAATGCCACCGGTAGCCTCTCGTTTCTGCCCTCCTGGAAACCCGTGCTCACCAACCCTGACCTTCAGATGTCGAACCTCTCGCCAACAGGGCAGAAGGAGGCCTTTGATATGGCCTATGCGTTGCGCACAAAATATCCCCAGCTATACAATGAGGGCGATCATCTGTATGTCTGGGCCAACAACTACTCCCGTGTGCTCCAGACCGCGAAGCTATTTGTCCACGGCTTTTTGGGTGTGAATGCGACCAGCCTGGGACACGTCGTTTCCGTCACATCAACTGGCAGTGCTGATGCCATTGGCAACTCACTCGGTCCTTCCGACTCCTGCCCCAACTTTGTTGATACGTCTGGCGGCACCTCTTTTACCAACTGGTCCAACGTCTACATCCCTCCCATTAAAAAGCGTCTGCAGGCTCTTGTTTCTGGCAATCTGACATTCACCGCCAATGATATCGCCCAGATGCCCTACCTCTGTGGGTTCGAGTCGCAAATCACCGGCCGCGTCTCTCCGTGGTGCAACATCTTCACGGACGAGGAGTTGCAGCACTACCAGTACTCCAACGACCTCCGCTACTATTATGGAGTCGGTCCTGGCACTGATTTGCCGGCGACAATGATGCTGCCGTATCTAGAGGCAGTCACAAATCTACTGCAAAAGGGTCCGGATGCTCTCAACGGCACGGCAGCCGATGGCTCCGACTTTATGCCGCCCCGTCTCATGGTCAGCTTTCTCAACGACGGACAGCTAAATGAGCTCATCACGGCATCTGGTGTTCACGACGCGCAAGCGGCTCTCTCCGACACAACAATGGACCCGAACCGCCTGTACATCGGCAACCGGTTTACGACCATGCGTGGCACCATTGGCTTTGAGCGCCTCAACTGTGCTGTGAAGCCCAGCAACGGCAACTCCAGTGACCTGCTGCCGACTTCGCAACGTGCCTGTGCTGGCAAGACAAAGGTGCCTTTATTCGCTGCGTCAGCAACAAGCCACACATTTATCCGTGTGCTGTTGAACGATATTGTCTACCCAGTTCCCGGCTGTCAAAATGGACCTGGCTACTCGTGTCTGCTGGATGACTATGTCAACTTTGTTGGCAACAAGTACAACAAGTCAGGCAATTGGGCACAGAATTGCGGTGTCACGGCAGCCGGTGCGCCCACTGTGGTTGCCGGAGCCTCCTTTTACGCCAACCTGGAGAGTGACTTCTTGCAGGTCATTGCGCTGTAGGTGGAAAGGAGTGTTATGCTCGTCTTGTTGGTTCGATGCCGTTTTTGTTCCAAGTTCCTAGACTTTTCTTGCAAATAATTTTTCTTTGTGGGTTATTCTGCTTGATTTTAGTTTGAATTACACTTCATTTTAGATGAGTCGAAGTAACCGTCAAAGATACGATGCACAGCCAGCTTGGCATGGTATATGTTAACTATCGAATTCCACAAAAAGAGCATCCAACGCATTTACAACTTTTAAAAGGAAACCAATCTATGTACAATATCGTTCATCATTCAGGAACTTTGAGCACCTGTCTACACAACTCTACTCCTCATCGTCGTTGATCAAGGGTTGGTGCTCAGCACCCCGGTCCTTGACATTCGGATCAATCAGACCATACCATGTAATCACAGACATGCCAAGCAAGGCAGCGATAGTGCTGAAGAACAGCGCAACATAGCCCTTGGCCGTGAAGCCTTCAGGAAGGCGGCCTGGCGGCTTATTCTCGCCAGACAGGTCAAAGACATCCTCGGTGTTTCCGGCAGCATTGCCCGCCGAGGGCTTACCGGCCGCACGGCATGCCTCGTAGTGGCTCTCCGGCACCTGGAGGCTTTTCAGCGCCTCGGGCGCCTCAACAAAGGTGGCCACAAGGCCCTGGTCCATGTGCCACTCAATGTGGCAGTGGAAGAGCCAGACACCCGGGTTGTCGGCGCGGAAGCGGATCACAAAGTTGCCGTTACCCTCGACGAAGACCGTGTCCCTGCGCATGGGAACACGAGGAAACTCTGTTTCGGCCAGGTCGTCAGGGATATAGACGCCGCCATCTTCGTCGGAGCGGTGCACGACCTGGAAGTTGTGGCCGTGCAGATGGAAGGGGTGGCGGCCATCGTCGCCGTTGTTGAGAATCAGCTCAATGACATCATTTTGCTTGAAAATGTGTGTGTTGGTGTGCGAACCGTAGACAATGGGGCTGCTGGCATTCGCCCCTCCGACGCTGAGCGCGGTGTAGAGCGACGGCACCTTGGGCTGCACATAGGTCATGTCGTTGAAGAAGGCATAGTTGGCTCCGTCGCGGAGGTTGTCCATCTGCACCTCGAGACTGAATGAGTGGTCGACGTGGTCAAAGAGGGCAAGACCGTCGACCGGCACCAGCTCGAAATCGTCAAAGGCCTCGAGCTCGTCCACCGGTTGCGGCTCAGGCAGTGGCTTGGCTGCATCGTACACCAGCCAGGCAGTGACATTGGAGTTCTGGCCCTCGGGAATCACATCAAACAGATCCTCGTCCATGGCGCTCACCATGGCAAAGTTGGCAGACGAGTCGCTGCGTGTGGTGATCAGAAAGCTGTACCGCTGTGCAGGAGTAATGTACAGCATATCGGCCTCCGCAGGCTCGGTCCACACGCCATCGACCTCGACGACGCGCATGCTATGGCCCTCGAACCACACATACTGCGCTGCAAAGCCGCCAATATTAACCAAACGCACCAGATACGTCTTGTCCGTCTGCACGGGGATTTGGAGGTTTTGCGTGTCGTTGATGAGCGCCGCCTGTGGCACGGGTTCGGCGCCCGTGGGGTTCTCGACATTGATAAGCTGGTCAATCAGGTCGACGCTCAGCTCATGGTACCAGTCCGAGACACTGAGCACAATCTCCTCGTCGTACTGGCCCTCGTAGGGGCCGGAAGGGTCGTGCACGACAATGGCGCCGCGCAGGCCGTCCATGTACTGGCCGCCATTGTGCGAGTGGTACCAGTAGGTGCCTGGCTGGTCGAAATGGATGTCGTACGTGAATGAGCTGCCCGGATCAATGGCACATTGCGTCACGCCCACAGCGCCGTCCATGTAGTTGGTGCCGTTCTGGAAGAAGCCGTGGAAGTGCAGGCTGGTGCTGGTATTGCCCAGGTCGTTGTGTACATTCAGAATCATACGGTCGCCCACCGTCGCCGTGAGCTGTGGAATGGGCCATTCGCCGTTGACGCCAATGGTCGGCTTGTTGAAGGCGCCGTCGGGGTTGGCCAGTACCCAGCCGATGCGGAAGTCCTTGACGGTCGTCTCAGCCTGTGCCGGGGCCGTGAGTCCACCAAAGCTCAGCAGAGCTGCAGCAGCAGCAGCTAGCCAGCTGGAAATGCGTCTACTCGTTGACATGATGTGTGCTGACTGTTGTGCGTGGGCGGTGATGTGGAAAGAGCAGCAAAAAAGCGATGAGAGATGAGGACCCTTTTGTCGGCCGCCGCTCTAGCTGGCGCTCGGCAGCTTGGTCGACAGATGGGGCGACAGCTGGGGCGGCAGCTGGGGCGGGGACCCTGGCGGGCAGTTTCACTGGTCCCTTGGCCGTTGGAGCTTTGCCGTTGTTGAGTGCTCGTATGCTTTTCGAATTCGTATGTGAATGTCGGCGATGTCGCATCGGCCCCTGCCTCGTGCTCGTGTTGCTATCGATCTTTGCTATCGGCCTTGCTATCTGCAGGAGGAGGAGGGGACGGGGAAGAGTAAAAGTAAAAGTACGACGTACTTGAAGGGTTAGGGAAGTTCCTCCGCCCGGATCACGTCCTTGCAGAAGTGCACGGCAGGCGTAGAGACGCAGAAAAGTGACTTGCGCCTTCCTCCTTCCTTGGGAGCTCTGCCCAGGCGCTCCTGCCTGTTTTTTTCGCAGTAGCGGGTTTGGCATGGGGCCGAAAGCCGCCGTTATGTGGGTCAATCTGATAATTCCTTTCTGTTTCCTGTTCCCAAGAACACCCGCCTGGACAGCTGCTGCGTGCCCTAAGCCGCTTGGCCGAATTAGGCAGGAATGGCCGTTCGATGCGGCTTAGTGGTCTTATCAGATCCTCTCTTTCCCTCTGTAGTGGGCTTCAGTGGACTCGGCAGGCACGCGTTTGGCGCTCTTTCCTGCCGATGGGCCGAACACGGGCAGGAAAATGCCAAAATTTGGCAGGTGCAGAGAAAATAAATGCAGCAAAAAGCGGGAAGGAGCAATCTGCAGAAAACGAGCGGCGTGCGCTCTTTCATTTCCCCACGCTATCAATCGATTGCATCTTTCTTCCTTCTGAGCTTATTCTCCGCATTGAGTTTCAGTCCTCAGTATTCAACATTCAAGAGGAACATGGCCGGCAGTCCTACTGGTGTTTGAACTTTGGTTGCCTTTGCACTCTTTTCACCTTTTGCAGTCTTTGTATTTTCTTTCATTCTTCTCTTTTCGCTCTACGGAGGACGTGCTCCTGGTTTCTTGCTTCTCGCTTCTGGCTCCTGTTTCTTTGCCACTTCATCTTGTCTGATTCGTCACCAACTTTCTACCGACGCGCAGCCTGGTGCTGCCCTGCCGCCGCCAAAATGGCAAGCCTCTTTAATGTTCCCAGTATGTTGCGCACCTCAGTCATAGTCATTCATGGCGCATCCGACATTGCCCACCACAACCATGCCACAACTACAATTTACTGACATGCACAGTCTTCTTCATCACATTCCGCGAGGCGCTCGAGACATCCATCATCGTCTCCGTCTTCCTCGCCCTCATCGACCGCATGGTCACTGTCCAGACAGACCCGTCTCTGCATGGCAAGCTGATGCGCCAGATTTGGCTGGGCACTGGCTTTGGTTTCCTGACTGTCGTTCTTCTCGCCACGGTAGTCATGACCGGCATTGCTGGCCTCGAGGCCGACAATCTGTCGGGCACCGAGGACATCTGGGAGGGCACGTTTGCGCTCGCAGCCGCCGTGATCATTACCATCATGGGCGCCGTTCTGCTGCGTGTGTCCAAACTTCAGGACAAGTGGCGTGCGAAGCTCGCCCGCGCCTTGGACCCAAGCGAGAGCCACAAAGGCCCCCTCAGCCAGCGTATTCGCTACCTCAGCGAAAAGCATGCGCTTTTTATTCTGCCCTTTATCACCATCCTCCGTGAGGGCTTTGAAGCCGTTATTTTCATTGCTGGTGCTGGCCTGGGTATCTCGGCCCTCGCCATCACCGCCTCTGCCCTCGGCGGTCTGCTGACGGGTGCTCTTGTTGGTCTGCTCATCTACAAGAGCGCCAACTTCGCTCCCATCCAATACATGCTCATTGCCTCCACATGCTTCCTGTACCTCGTCGGCGCTGGCCTTTTCTCCAAGGGTGTCTGGCACCTCGAGGCCTACCAATGGAACATGATTGTTGGCGGTGATGCTGCCGAGCTTGGCTCAGGCCCGGGCTCCTACGACATCCGCAGAAGCGTCTGGCACGTCAACTGCTGCAACCCCGACTTTGAGGGCGGCGGCTTCTGGGGCGTGTTCAATGCGCTTCTGGGCTGGCAGAACTCAGCCACGGTGGGCTCGGTCGTGTCCTACAACCTCTACTGGGTGGCCGTCATGACCCAGTTCTTCGTCATGGCTGCACGGGAGAAGCGCTACTGGCCGTTTGCCCAATTGAAGAGCGACGACCAGGAGGAGGAGCCAAGCTCCGACAATCGTCAGCCACTACTCGGTCGCCGTGAGGATCTCTAAGCAGAGCTTCGGGGTGGGGTTGAGTTGTGCGCTAACAGATACCCATACCAAGATATTAAGATACCAAAGGGGATACGACGTTGTGGTGGAAGAGAGGGTGGCAGCGACGACGAAAAAGTACCCGCAAAATTGACATGGCCATGATTTGTGTGCCAATGACGATAACGACCAACAGAGCCGCAATATGATGTACATAGAGCTCAACAAAATATGTAAGTAGGTAAATACTGGATCAATTACATGCGATACTAAATTAGAAACACCACGTCGTAGAAAGTCGTAGAGGACTCCCACGACACGTGGGGATTCAAAGAAAAGGCCCAAAAGAATCGGGCAACTCAATAAAATGCACTAAAATACAGGGAAAGTTTGGTGGGTGCCTGCACTGGCCTCGGCGGTAGACTCGGACGTCTCCAGTAACGCCGAAGTTTGCATGTACCTTCAGAGCTTAAAAGAGCTTAAACGAACCTGCCAAAACAACACCTCCCGGTATCAACATTCAACCTCGCCAAACAAAACACACATCAACACTCCCTCTACCTCACAATGCCTGCCTGGATCTCTCGCCTGGCGGCCGAAAGTGGCCTTACGACGGTCCTGCAATCTGGCCGCGATGCGAAGCTCCTGTGTGCTCAGCGCTTCGTACGGCTTTTTGCATACGGCGCATCGTTTCTTGTCCTGGTCCCGTTCCTCGCCAGTCTGGGGATTCCGGATGCACGCATTGGTCTTTTCATGACGCTCACGCTTCTCGGTGATGTGGTCATTAGTCTTATTTTGACGGCCATTACAGACCGTGTGGGTCGCCGGCGCATTCTGGCGGCGGGCACGCTGCTCATGGCTGGCAGCGGCATTGTCTTTGCCCTGAGCAACAACTTTTGGGTCTTGCTGTTGGCCAGCATTGTGGGTGTCATCAGCCCCAGCGGCAACGAGATTGGTCCATTTCGTGCCGTGGAAGAGTCAGTTATCGCTCAGCTTACGCCCACTTCACAACGCTCCGACATGTTTGCTTGGTACACTCTGTTCGGTACGGCAGGTACTGCCCTTGGCTCGGTGGCTAGTGGTGGGATCGTGCAGGTGCTCCAAAACAATACGGGCGGGACCAACAAGGCGTACCGCATCATCTTCTTCATGTATGCCGCTATTGGCATCGTCAAATTCTTGTTGACGTTGGGATTAACGTCTGCGGTGGAAGCGGCTCCGGCCCGTCCCGTGCCTACTACTTCTGCCGAACCCAACGAACAGAGCGGCCTGCTTGCAGGAGAGGGCGCGACCGGCGAGGTTGCTGAACCCGAGTCAGCCAAGAAACTCTCCTTCCTCCATCGTGTCCGCGATCTTTTCCCACACATCTCCCACGAGTCTCGCGGCATTCTTTTCAGCCTCATCCTACTATTTGCACTAGACTCGTTTGCATCGGGCATGGCAGCGCCCTCCTGGATCACCTACTTCTTCATCACGGTCCACTCGCTTGCGCCGGCCATTCTTGGCACGCTCTTCCTCGTCACAAACATTCTGGCCTCGTTCTCCAACCTTCTGGCGCTGCCTCTAGCCCGCCGGCTTGGCCCGCTGAAGACCATGGCGTTTACGCATCTCCCCTCGGCCCTGTTCTTGGCTATGGTGCCAGTGCCGCCCGCCTCGGAGAAGTTTGGCACGCCTCTTGCGATGGCTTTTCTTGCATTGCGTGCCTGCACGCAAAGCATGGACCAGGCACCCCGTCAAGCCTTCTTGTCGGCCGCCGTGCTGCCGGGCGAGAGGACTGCCGTCATGGGTGTTGTCAATACAGTAAAGACGCTGATGCAAGCTGGTGGTGTCGGTTTCTCGGGTGTTCTTGCTGGCCGTCACGAATGGATTCTTCTCCTCGGCGGCGCGGGTGCTTTGAAAGCGTCATACGACCTGCTTCTCTTGTGGAATTTTTCCCACTTGCGTCCACGGCAAGAAGGCGGTTCTTCGGCATAAAATGCGCAATCGGGGTGCACACACCCATCACATTAAGCATATTTTCTAGATAGAAGACATTATCTGATCAGCATACGCTTTTGCAAAATGCTGTGAGACTACTCAATAGCTAGCTCCTCGACTGGGTTGCCATCATTTAGACCCTCGCCATGCATGAAACCGTGTAGATATGACTCTCCAACAAGCGAGTAGTTGCCGTTCTTTTTCTTTTTCAGAATGTATGCCGTTCGTGCCCCATGCAAGATGGCCACAAAACATCCTGTCGTAGAGGAGACGGGTGTCAAGCCAATGTAGCCCTTCTTGGTTGTAAAAAGCTTTCTGCCATAGGCTGCTCCGCGGACCTTTTGGTTAAACAAATCATGGTTGCCCTGTTCGATTCGCAGCTCCTCCTCGGTCATTTTGTCACTGCCAGCAAATGGCTCAAGGGACTGCAGCTTCCGGAACGCAGTGTACATTTCTTCCAGATCCGCCGGATTCGTTTCGCTGCCCACGACACGAGGAGGAAACTTGGCATCGGCTATAATTGTCCTTTGGAAAACCGTCCGCACATCTTCGCCTGTGGGCGGGTATGTCTTGAGCTTGAGGGCCATGCGCTCCCACATTGTCCATCGGCGGTGGCGGGAGAACGTGTACAGGACCTCGTCCTTGTCAAAACTCTTAGCGTACCAGTCGTTGTGTGCCTTGCCGAGCCGTGCCGATCTGGCAGTAAAGTAGGACTCGCCCACTTTGGTGATCTCGTCCAAGATACGCCCTTTGGCATAGAGCACCTTGTTGTCTTTCGAAAAGCGGATGTCGGGTGGCGACATATCTCCCCGCACCTTGCCGGCATGGAGCCATGGCCCCTCGGGTGCAAAGAGAAAGCTGAACTCGCGTGGGGCACATGACCAGTCTGGCACCCACGAAGGTAGGTCGGCCTGCACTCGCCACACCTTGTCGCTGTTGAAGTTCAAGAGATCGAGGTTCTCCACCAGTAGAACCCGCGCGACATCTGAAAAGACCACGGTTGGGGTTTTGTGGTAGTCGGGACGAAGGGCTACATCAGATGGGACATTCTTGGAGATGTTGAGCAAGGCAAACACTTTGTCCACCGCGTTCGTCGCCAGGCAAGTCCGCGAGTTAATCAGCTGTGTCACCAAACTGGCACGGTCGTTGGTTTGGTACTGGCCGCGGGCCGTTCGAAGAGACACAACACGGTCAGCGCTGAGGCCGGTCATAGATACGATGGCCGTGGTGTTCAGATAGTCACAGATGTCGCAAAGGACGTCAAAGTCAATGGTGTCTGTGCCACAGACGACAATGGCTGTTTGAGGGACGCACACCTCCTGGACAACCCACACACGCAGAAACCACTGGCGCCAGAGAAGCGCATCGAGCGCGAGCCAGGCAGGGTCGTCGTGATGTGGGAGGCCGCGATCGACAATGTCTTGCCGCAAAATGTACCTGTGGTATTTTGGAGTACCGTTTTTGTCGCCTTCGCTGTAAGCCTTACGGTCGGCGTCCATAGCAGCAACAAGTTTGTTCATCAGCTCGAATGCGAGGGGACTCTGGCTGTGGGCAGCACCCAGCCAGACCAGCACTCTGGCGGCTCTCTTGTACACGAGGTCCATAAGAAGAACTTGGGAACCGCGCTCGGGGAGGTCCTGCTGGTTGATACAGACAGCATCAACCCATACCAGGCGGTCCTGGTCGGGCTGCCTGAACTGTTGCAGGGCCCCGAGCAGATTTGGAGTGACGTCAATGGCCTTGCCGTCAATGGTTATCCAGTGCCGCTCCTTTGCATCACCCCAGGTGTACGAGAGTGCTTCAAAAGGCGCCGGTAAGTTGTCAATGGACCAAGTTAAAAGTGAGCAGCTGATGGGTTCTGTACGAGACGGTGCAGCGTGGATCTGGAGCATTCGAAACTCCCTGGGCCCAAGTCCCGCATATTCGTATCTCGGGTCATTCCTGTGTCTCATTAGTGTGCTGTTGTCTTCTTGTCGGTTTTTAATGGCACACGTTGGCTGCTGGTCGGAGTACATACTGTGACATGACCTCCTTGATGTCCAGAGCTGGCTTTTCCTTTGCGGCATGCTTCGCGTGCAGTTTATGTCGCTTGACAGGGTCGAAACCGTTTCGGGTCAACAGCCATTTTTCTGTCTTGGGCGCGACAAGCTCGTAAATGTAGAAAAACGGGCGCCCAACCGCCGGGATCTGGTCCATGATAGCAGGTTGTCGCCCACGGCTTTGCAGGAACCGAGTTGATTTTGGACTGTTCGTGGGTAAAAAAGAAAGGATGCATGAACAAATCCTACGGCAGGCTGTCAGGCTGTCACCTGACTAGCACGCTGCCAGTGTTGCAGGGGGCTGCGCAGGATCGCTGCAGGATCGCAATAGCGCGCAGTACGTCGTAGAGCCTCCAGGATTTGGCAAAGGCGGCAGAAAGTCCAAATTGACGAGCATCGGAAGCGAGTCAAGCGAAGAGGCAATGAGCCTGTTGGGCTATCAGAGCTGAAGTAAAAGGTATTTAGATGCTGAAATCAAGTGTTTCCAACACTGTCGCGCTTGAAAAGAACCACCTTCTCCTTTTCAGTGAGTGTGCGTAGAGCCGTGCAATGGCTGGGTGGGCCATTGCTGCGTCGAATGCATCCGTGGCGCCTACCAGACGTGCATACTCGAGAATGCTGACAATGGTCACGTCGGCGTACCCCGACTCTGTGCCCTCAATAAACGACTCCTCTCGTCCGTCTACTTCGTTCTCTTCCAACCATTCCGCAAACGCCTTGAGGCGCGTCTCTGCTGTCGCCAAGAGTATCCTGAGGCCGCTCGGCCACCCACTCGTCCAGCGATTTCCCCCAGCGCGCCTTTCTCTTGGCCGAAAAACCTTCTCGGCTGCGGTCCGACAGGACGCTGAGGACATGGCCAACGCCGATCTGTAGAATGGGAGCCAAGGCCGGGCCAAAGAGCGCGCGTGCCTCTGCGGTGTGCGGTGACGCAAAGGGCAATGGCGGGTCGGGAACGAGCTCGTCTAGCTTGGTGATGATGCGCGCTGGCTCCATGAGGTACTCGTCGCTGTCTTTATCTTTGTAGCGAAAAAAAGAAAAGAAAAAAAAGCAGTATCCCGTACCTCTCCACGGGGTCGTCCTTGGGCGGCAGGCTTGTCGGCTCAAAGGCGGCCTCGATGTCCGGGTAGTCTACCGGAACGATTGTGTATGGGAGCCCTTTGTGGTGCAGGGCGTAGAGAAGGCGCAGAGTGTGTTGGGACCAGAGAGGGGTGTCGCGGCCGGGCGTGTCATACACCACAATCTCAGGCAGGGAAGCCATGGTGGAGGGGGTCGACTGTGTAGTCGTGCTGTCGACAAAAAAGTCAGAGAGGAACAAGCGGTTGCTGTGTCTAAAGAGGCCGTTCAAATATCTTACCAGATGCTTGAGAACTGATTTAAAGACTGCGAATTGCAAGTACCTTCAGATACCATAAGATCATCAAATCGGCCTGCCCAAAGACGGCAGGTGCTCGCTACACACGAGCGCAGCGATCATCTCAAGCGTGGGAGGAGACATGGCGGGCGCAAGCAGCGGTTGGTGGTGAACTGTAGAGTTGACGGTGATAACAGGGGTCTTTCTTTGAGGAGAAAGGAGAGAAAGGAGACAGGAAGTTGTTTACACAATCACATGATAGTCCTCAGTCATTTTTGTCGCAAAGGGAAGGAAGTCTGAGCACACTTAAAGAGGAAAGACCTGTCGACCAGCTGCTGGCAACTGCCCAAATTCGTGGCCTACAGCACGCGTCTGCAGCGCGTTTCCCGCTAACTCAGCCAAAGTTTAGAGAGGCCGCCGCGTTCCAACCAAAATAAAACAACCGTCACCAATCCTCTCCCAGTTGTTTGTCACCACCCACCCGCATCCACGATGGCCTGGACTTCCTTATCGTTGCTTTGCTCCTCTGGGCTCCTTGCACGAACCTCCTCAAGAAGACGCACAGCAGCGTCGCTCCTCGGCGCCACAGCGAACTGGAATTCGGTCGGATAGCTCAAAATGCCAGGTTTGGGCTTCACATTGACATTGATCGGGTTGCCGTTGTCGTCGACGGCCTTGCTGATTGTGAACGTCGCTAACAGCTGCACAATGTTCAGATACAGGCTGGTATCGGCAAAGAACCTCCCAGGGCAGACACGACGCCCGTACCCAAACGCATCCGCGGTCGGATCCGGTTCGTTTCGCGGCGCCAAAAACCGACGAGGATCAAACGAGGCTGGATCGGCATAGACGGCCGGGTCGTGCAGGAACCACCACACGGCGGGTAGCAAATACGCGCCCTTGGGGATGGTAAACCCATTGTACTCGAGGTCGGCGTCGGCTGTGTGAGGGAACCCCATGGGCGCAATCGGCCACCATCGCAACGTCTCTTTTATGAGGGCATCGACAAACGGCAGACTCTCGCGGTCCTCAATTTCCGGCAGCCGGTCACCGCCCACGACACGGTCAATCTCGGCCTGTGCTTGCGTCTGGGCATTGGGAAACAGAATCATGGCGAGGGTGAAGGTCGTCAGCGTGATGACGGTCGTGTCGGCGGCTGCACCGTAGAGGCTGGCTGCTGTCCAGATGATGGCGTCTTTATCGTCTGTGTCCAGTGCTTCTCCCTCAGACTGTACGAGCCGGGAGACGTAGCTCTCTTGGTGTGTGCGTTGGGCCATCTGACGCTGCACAAACTCGTACGGCACGTGGGCGGCCGTCAAGATGGATTGCCGCCACTTCTTGGCCGTCTTTTTGAATGCGGCGCCGGGAAACCACTCGGGCACATGCTGCAGGGCGGGCACAATGTCAACCATCCAAGCCAGCGGCGCGGCGGCGAGCGAGAGCTCGGTCATCATCGTATCGATCAGCGTCACCAGCATGTTGGGCTCGCTGGGCTCGACGGCGTATCCATACGCCATCTTGAGAAACAAACAAACAAAATTTAAACTCCCATCACAGGCCCTCGTCCATTTACTTGCACATGATTTCGATGTTGTACTGGCAATCGATGGCCCTCATGGGCACCAAAGTCGCCATTTTTGGCGATGATATTCCGTGTATTTCTGGAAGACAAGAATTTCAACTTGAAATAAACATACCCTTGCATAACCACAGCACAGTCAGTGACGAAAAAAACATAGGACTAAATCCACACTTATCGATCCAGCACAAACTTGATTTAGAATATCAAACGCAAAGAATTGAAAGGGGCAAACAAACAGAACAGTCTTGTCGTATCTGCTTAGTCATCTGTATCGGTGGTTTTGGTGTTAGCGTGTTAGCGTTCTGTAAGCTGCACTTTCGGCAGGTACACTGGGGTACAGTACACGGGACGCAGGTCGCACCTGCCGTGAATTCCACGAGGCTCTCCCGACATCACAACATCCAAACACCACGCAAAGCGGTCAAAATGTGCGGCAGATACGTTCTGGCTCTGGTACGTAGACCACTTTGTGAGCAATACCGCTCCCAGCCATATTTTCTCTTCACTGACTCCCCTAGCGCTATGGCCAGGTGCATGACGTCCTGGAACAGCACGGCCTTCCTGCTGACGACTTTCACGAACAACACAGAAGAATAAACGAAGCAAATGATGCAGATGATGCGCGAAGGGGACAAGAGGACGACGAAGCAGAAGAAGAGCAGGACGACGGCGCACAGGATGCAGACGACGCCAGAAACACGGGCGACGCCATCTTCCAGCCGTCGTACAACTTTGCGCCGGGCTACCGCGGCGTTGTCTTGCGGCCAGTCTTCCCTTCATCGCCATCTAACAACTCAAACAAGCCAGAGGAGAAGGACGGGAAAGGGGATGGTGGCGACGGACTGCACCTCCAACTACAGGTGATGAAGTGGGGCCTTGTGCCGTCGTGGATGAAGAAGCGGCCAGACTACGCGACGATGCTCAAGACGATCAACTGCCGGGCGGATTCGCTGGCCGCCGGCTCAGGCATGTGGGCAGGCTTGCGCGGCCGCAAACGGTGTGTCGTGGTGGCACAGGGATTCTACGAGTGGCTCAAGATGGGGCCCAACGACAAGGAGCGCGTGCCGCACTACATCCGGCGGCGTGACGGGCTCCCGCTGCTCCTGGCGGGACTGTGGGATAGGTCATTTGCCGGCGGCGACGACAAGAAGAGCGAGGAGAGCCAGAAGAGCCAGAAGAGCGAGCCGGTGTACACATACACAATTATCACGACCGACAGCAACGCGTCGCTGCGTTTCTTGCACGACCGCATGCCGGTTGTGTTCGACTACGGGTCGCCTGAGCTGCAGAAGTGGCTAGACCCGGCACGCGACACGTGGACACCAGAGCTACAGGCACTGTTGCGGCCGTGGTCCCGGATGGCGGAGGATGACGACGGAGCACTGCTCATAGATGTAGTGAGCAAGGACGTCAACAAGGCTGGGCACAGCTCGCCGCGGTTTATTGTGCCGGTGGCCAGCGAGAGCAACAAGGCGAACATTGCCAATTTCTTCAGGGGTGGTGGGAAGACGGAGAAGACAAAGAAGAAGGGAAGGAGAGAGGGAGAGGCACACGAGATTGATGAACAGCCATCCAAGAGAACGAGGTTGACATTGCCATCGACAGACTCAATATCACCAGAAAAGGTAACAGCGGAAGCGGAAGCTGCAACGACTGCAACCCCCACGACACCTGTCAAGAATATGGTGAGCACACGACCTGCATCTGTCAGCAGTGCCAGCAAGGAGAGCAAAGAGATCACGGGAAAGGAGGGTCATGAAAAGGGAAACAAAGGAGTCAAAACAACGGCTCGCACACCGACTAAAAAGGAAAAGGACCAAAAGGACCAAAAGGACGACAAAAGCGGCAACAGCCAGAAGATTACGTCTTTCTTTGGTCTGAAGAATGGTTAGGGCAGGCGGGCACTGAATAAAAATGAAATCAAAATAAAATCAAAATCTTTGCAAAAAGACTGCTCCATAGAAATGTCTCCTTTCAACTCGAAACTGCCCATCTTCAGCCATTCCTCCTTTTTCTCGAGCCATCGGTCATGCCCACCCACGTAGTTTTGTCCTTGTCTTTGCGCGTGGGATAAATTGCTCGCGGGCAATAATAAGAACGAATGGGCTGTTCACTGGTGGCCGGCACCCGAGTTCTGGCCTGGCTTGGCCAAGTCTTTTTCGAGCTCGTCTAAATTTCGAGCGAGAGGGGCCCTTTCGTGGTCGCGCGTCTCGCGGAGGATTGATTTGCCCATTGGTTCACTCGGCGGAGCTCCCCTGGCGGCCCTGAGATACTCCGACTCTTGAATGTTAAGCGTGCCTGCGTGCCTGCCTTCTTACCCGCCCCATCTGCCACTGCACCCACACGGTCACAACTGCCACCGCTGTGGGTGCAGTGACTGCCATCTGTGGACATCTGCCTGCCTGCACCTTCCCATCGATCATGCGATTTAGCCTCAGTGGCGGTGCATCCTCGTTCCACCTTGCTCGCCCAAACATGCGAAAGTGCCATTTGGGAAGCGCACGGCAGTGGGGCCCCACCTCTTTCCCTCTATCGTCGACGCTGGTGTCGCGTTTCTCGCTCTTTCTGGCAGTGGAGTGGAATGGCGGAAGACAGAATGGGCTGTTTGCAAGCAATTGTCAGCAGGCACACCCGCACGCACCTGCCCAATAATCAGCCATAATCAACCATGCAATACGAACGTACTGTGTACGGAGTATTACAGGCAGACAACAGGAAGGTACAGACAACGGGAAGGTACAGGCCAGCGGTCAGGCCAGGACAACACAACCTCCTTCCCCCAAAAGTTGACGGCCGGTGGGGCGCGGCCCTGGCCGGCCAATAAGGTTAGCTCCTGCCCAATGACGAGCAAACTGGTGCGGGTGGTGTAAATGGAGCTTGTGCCCGTATGACACAAGACCACTGAGAAAAGAAGCCAAAGAAACAAGTCACCCTTCCCTGCGTCTATGTTTGTTTTGTCAACGAGCTTCAGTTTGTTTCTGTCCCTGTCTGTCACTTTGTTAAGCTCTTTCTTTTTTTCTCCTCTTTTACTCCTCCTTCTGCTCTTTCTTCTGTCTTTCTCCTTTTCTCTCTTTTCGATCTTCTCTCCTTCTTCCTCCTTTTTAAGTTCTCTTCCTCCTTCACCCTCGTTCTCCTCACTGTCTCGCACTTCCCCTCTTCACTTGCAGCTTCGTCTTACACTAAAAAGACGCCAGTTGCATCACCAGCAACACACCAGCAGCATCGGCCAACTCTTTCCCAAGCACCCCCTCTCGGAATCCCTTCGGGCCCCTCAGCCGAACCGAACGGCCAACTTGGGCTCTCAAAAATCAACCAAGGATAAAATTCACAACAACGCCCGAGAAGACGTTGCAAACATAAAGCCGTGTCTCACGAACAATCAGTCAAATCAATAAGCAAACAACCAAACAACCATCCTCCAAAGTTTTCCAGCTCCTCCCTCACAATGTCGCCCACGTACACCATGTCCGCACATTTGTGCAAGCAAATCTACGCCTCCTGGCGCCAGACACACGACCACTCTCCGAGCTCTCCTCCCACTTCTTCTTCTTCCTCCACAGTCTACGACAACGACAAGCGCTTCTACCGCATCACCACAGCCAGCCTGCCCAGCTACAAGCCGTACGCGCGGTCCTCGACTTCACCGTCGCCGTCACCGCAGAAGCGGTCCATGGACAGCGATCGAAGTTCCGACAGCGAGTGAAGAAGGCTGGTTTTCTCGTCTCTTCTGTGTTTTTCACCGCTTTTGTCATTTCTGGTCGTTCTGTTTCTCTGCTTCACTCTCCAGCCATCGAGCCGGCCTCTTTTTTCTTCTTTTTTTTTCATTGATATTATTTTCTTTCAACGGCGTTTTGGTTCTGGCGACGACATACCATTCTATTCCGTTTTAGCAGCCTACAACTACTACAAGTAATGCACTACAAGTAATGCATCTCATTTTTATTTACAAACAATAACCGCAAATATTGAAGTAGTGATAATAATATTGAATAAACTACAACTCATCAATACATGTAAAGCGTCTTCTCGTTGTTCTCGTTGGCGTGTATGTCGTTGCTGTGTGTGTGCAGTAGGGAAAGGACAAAAGACAAAAGACTAAAGACAAAAGATCACAGACAAATGCGTAACATCAAGCAGCCCTCTCACAAACTTGCTACCCTACAATCCTGCCTACGACAACTGCTCGTCGCCGCCGCTGTCGTCGGGCGTAATGTCTTCCGCCATCGAGCTGCCCTGGATCCGCCGCTTCGCGTCAATCTTGTCCTGCTCCGTCACCTCTGTCTCGTCCTTGGGCATGTCCGGCCGCCACTGCGGTTCATTCGGCGAGTGGCCCACCGACATACCCACGCGAATCAGTGTCTCCAGCGCACCGGTCGAGTTTTCCACAAGGTCATCATCAAACTTCATCTTGCCCTCCTCGAAGAGTACCACAAGCGTGCTGCCGCCAAACTTGAAGTAGCCCAGCTCCTCGGCGCGCTTAACACGTTCGCCCTCCTTGCGCGTAATCACCGTGCTGCCCACCATCATGGCGCCCACACACACAACCATGACCCGTCCGTGCTGCTCGCTCTCAATGGGCACGACCACGCGCACGTTCTCGCCGTACACGTCTAGCGCCGACCGGATGGCCATGGGGTTGACCGTGTAGTACTCGCCAGCAATCAGCCGCGGCTTGCCCAGGACACCGTCGACCGGCATATGGAAGCGGTGGTAGTCTTGCGGCGCCAGACGGAAAATGCCGAGTGCGCCGTTCTCGAAGCGCGCGGCCTCTTCGGCGGGCACATCGCCCAACAGCCGCTTGACCGAAAACTCACGGCCCTTGATCCACACCTGTGTGGCCGCATCGACGCGGTTGAACACCACAGAGCGGCAGTCGGCCGGCGACACGATAATGCGCGGGTTGTTGGGCGCCGAGCAAGGGCGTGCGTCAGGTTTGAGGGCGCGATAAAAGAACTCGTTGAACGTCTTGAACTCTTCCAGCGGCAAAAGCACCTCGGACATGTCCAGCTGGTGGAAGTTTATAAACTTTTGAATCTCTTGGCGGGAGATGGGATCGTCGTACTTGCGGCCCTGCTTGATACTGAGGCCCTTCAAAAGTTTGCGGATTCTCTTGTTCTCCATGTTGTTGGAGCGCAGACCCTTGTACAGCAAACGGATACCCAGACGCACGTACACGCTCATCTTCTCCTCATTGATCTGGCCTGTCATCCGGTCTTGCACAAGAATGTTGGCCGAGTTGGCACCAATCTTGTACCCACCGTACGAGATCTTCGTAATCACCTTGGAGTACCACTTGCGCTGCGCCTGGCTGGAGGTGACAAACCCGCCCATGACCAGGTTGTTCACCTGCCGCCAGTCCTGGCTCGCACACGTCGCAATGTGCGTGATAATGTCGGCATCCTTGCGCTTGTTGAGTCGCGGCTGGTGGCAGATGGGACACTCGCGGATTTCCACGACGTGCTCCTCACCGCCACGCTCGCCGTCGTCGTGGTCAAGCATCTCGCCATCGTCGGCGTGGCCCAGCATCTCGCCATCATCGGACTGCAGCGCAGGGATCTCCGGGCTGCCGCTACCAGCGGTGGAAGACGTCGCTGTCGCATCATCAGAGGGTGCCGAGTTGGATGACGTCACGGCTGCTTTGGCTTTGTCTACAATGCTGTCTGGGATAGCACCCTTGATCTTGTCTGTCATTCTGTCCGCCACCGAAGTCGAGGTTGGCTTCGGCTTGGCATCCAGCTGGTCTTCGAGGCAAACCACGGCCTCGTCGATGGTTAGGTCCGAAAAGTCTTCTTCGCCGCCACTGCCGGTCCCACTACCCGGACCCTTCTTGAAGCGGTGGAAGAAGCCGTCAATGGTCGACTCGCGCAGGGTCGAGCCAAGTGTGTCGAGCATCGTACTCAGTTCCACCTTGCTGATCTTGCCGCTCTCGTCGGTGTCGTACTGCTTCAGCATGGCGCGCCAAAACTGCTGCCGCAGGGCGGGGTAGGGCATGTACTTGGCGCGGATAAAAAGTTGCGGGTTGTGCTTGTCCTCCCACTTGTCCAGGTTCTTCATCTTCAGGGGTAGCGTAAACGTCGTAAAGTCTTGGTCGTCGCCGTCCCCCGAACCAGATCCTGGTTCGCTAGAAGATGTCGGCGGGCTGCCGCTTGTGTGTCCTTCCGCAGTCAGCAATCCGCCAGCGCTAATCTGCCGTGTGAGGCCCGGTGCGGCCATTGGGTCGGATACGCCGGCGTCCGATGGTGTCGTCACCTGTGGCGTGTTTGTCACGTCGCCCAAAACGACCGACGGGTCAGGAAGGCCCGAAATCTCGGGGATCTGGTACTCGAGCGCGGTCGTCCCACTGCTACTCATAGCCGACGCAGAAGGCGCCTTGGCCGGGACTGGACGCGACTGCTTGCTCAAGCTTTGCGACGAAGACGAGCGCGACAAACCCAAACGCTTGAAACGGCCACGCTGAGCGAGCGGGAGGTACTCGGGCGGTTCGCGGAGGTCATAGAGGCCGGTTTCGGGGTCGGCCTTGGGCGCACGTTCGATAAACTCCTTGAGGGGCAGCGAGGTGGATGCAATAAAGTCGTTGCCAGAGTACTTGTCGCGGTCGATGACGGTAAAGGAAAAGGAGTAGGCCTGCTCGTGGCTCAAGACCTGGTAGATCATCTTTTCGTTGAAGACGGGGTTGAGGTTGTGGCTGATGGTCTTTGTGCGGAAGGTCTTGCGGCCGAGTGACGCCACAACAAATGGATCCATGTCAAAGGTGGTCTTGATCAGGTTGGACTCGGGAGGCAGGTCGGTGATGTTCTTGATTTCGAGGAAGACGATGCCCAGGACGTCACTGCCGCCATTGATAAACTCGTAGGGGTTGTCGCGCCGCTTCTTCTTGAGGCCCTTGATGCGTAGCCGGCGCTTTCTCTTTTCGACCGTCTCCGGCTTCGAGGGGTCCTCGTCTTCCAGGGGCGGCTCGTCGTCGTAGGCATCTTCGTCCTCGTAGTCGTCGGTGTTGGTGGTATTGCTGGTTATGCGAGTAAGGGCCGGGGCCGAGGTCGGGGCTGGGTTGGAAGAGCCACGTCGTGCACCGAGCTTTGGGATACCGAGGCCAGGAACACGCTGGTGCTGGCGCGGTGGTGCCACATCGTCGGTATCGGGCGCCGTCGCACGCACAAAATTATTAAACTTCTCCATAACCTGCTGGCTTGTGGCCAAGCGGTCGGTGCTGTCGAAGAGGCTGAACTGCAGGAGAACCTCGCCCGAAACCACGCCCGTCTTACGACCTGGCCGCTTGCTCTTGAGGGGGTACCAGCGGGGCTCTTGCTCGGTCTTGTCGTTGACAAAAATCTCCTCGAGGGCCAAGTCAAACTCGCCGAGGTAGTCTTTGCCGAAGCGGTCCTTGTCCCAGCAGCAGACGTCCAGAATCAGGCTGGAGACGCCGTTGATGGGCAGTTGACAGATCTCGTTCCATTCTGGGTTGAGGGTCTTGGGCACGGAGTGCGTGGCATGTTTCGCATCGCCAAGAGAGAGGACGAGGTAGGGGTCTGAGGTGCCGCTGCGGTCTTTTGCGGCCAGATTGCGGGCTTTAATAATGACCACATGGATGTTGAGGCCGGTGTCTCGGTTGGCAGCAGCTGGGTCGCCTTTGCCGCCGCGCATCGGGCTCGTGCTACGGCTGTTGACGACCGAGCTGGCGGCGGAGTTGCCAGATGAGGGCTTCAGGCGGTTGGGGATGATGCGGACCATGGCGAAGGCGTGAATACGAGAGGCTGGGAGGCTTGTTTACGGATCGTTTAAAGGCTTGACTCCTGCTTGAGGGCAGAGAGCCGCACAAACAAAGTGCAAGATTGGAGGTAGAGAAATCTAGATTCAAGGTCAGTTCGAGGTCAGATTCGAGGTTAGATTCGAGGTCAAATGCAAGGCCCAATGGCAGCGTCAGGACAGGCACAGCCAGAAATAAAAGAGAGGAGGGGTGGCAGCAAGACTGTGCGTACAGCAAGGGTCTGTGGGTTGTAGGTTGCGTTGCGGGGTCGAGTTGGCTGAGAGGCTGTAAGAAAGGCGGCGCAACAAGACTGCAGGTGTGAACGGCGGTGAGAGAAAACAGATATAGGCTGATTTGACGGAGTATGGCTGAGAGGATCAAGAGAGCTACTCAGTAGGCGGTCGATGTAGCAATGAGAGAGTAAATCAGGAAGAATTGAGGGGTAGAAACAGAGGAGATGAGGAAACGAGAAGACGAGAGAACGAGCTGAAGGAATCGAGAAATAGAGAAATTGCCAATTGGTTGTGCGTCCTTTTGGTTGGCTGGGTTGACTGTTGGGTCGAAGAAAAAGAAAGCCTGAGTGAGAGTCTGCAGGCGTATTTCGTACACTGGCGGGGTGTGGGCAGGGCAGGCCTTGTTTTGTCGACCGGGGAGGTGGACAACAAGCTGGCAGCAAGTAGAAGAAAGGAGGAGAAACGAGAGAGGAGACGAACAAGGGTTCCGAGAATAGTACTCGTAACCCCTAGAGAGACGCAGAGAGAGAGAAAACAACAGATGGGATTGATTGGAGACCGTTGCAGACGAGACGAAGAAACCAAAGGACCACCCAGTGGAAAGAGTGGAAAGGGTGGAAGGAAGGGGCTAGGGGCTGGTGCTGGAGTTGTTAACAAACTAAATAGTACGTCGGGATCAGCGGCGAACGTCATACGTGTGCTCTAAATGGCAAGTGCGAGGAGTACGACGTATTACTCCGTACGAAAGTGCAAGAAGCGGAGCGCAAGAGCGGGAACAGCTAGGCCAGGGCAGGCGCAAACAGGCACAACAGACACAATCTGACGTTTTGTACGGAGCTAAAGAGTAGCGAGGGAAGGAAAGAGAACCCAGAACGTCGTACTTGTAGCGGAAGGAGCAACTGCGTCTCAAGCTCTTTTTGACACAAAGAAAAGAAAGCCTAGAAAAGACAGTGGAAGGAACGAGGAGCGGCTGAATTCAACGCGGGGCAGGAAGGCACGATGAATACGAAAGGAATGCGGCGTGCTGTGCGAGCCAAATGCGATGCAGCCTGTGGGATGCAGGATGGAGCAGCGTGGCGTAGGAAGTGGCACTGTCCAATTCACGGAGAGTACTTCGTACGATCTACCAAGTACGGAATCACAGGCAAACACAGAGCAATCCACGGAGATGCAGGATGTGTCTGTGTCTGAGAATTAGCGTATCGGCTGGAAGAGGCAATTGAAATCATTGAAACGGGAATCCCGCACTGGACGGCAGGAGCACTGCACAAACTGCACAAATACGGAAGCACCGGCAACTGCTGGACACAAGAGGCAAGTGACAAGACACGAACTGCCAACATCGATCGAGGCGAAAGAAGGTCGAACAAGAACGACGAGTGCGGAAGTGGAAGTGGAGGGACGGACGTAGGGCAAGCTAAGATGCGTTTGCTTGTGCTTGCTTGACACAATCGCCATTTGCTCCCCACCTGCCCACGTCCAAAAGGCCCGAAGAAGTCGCCTTGCTGGTGGTATGCAATATCTTGTCTACTTGTACTGAGTAGATACCTCGACCGCCTTGACTGGACCGTGCCTTCCGTAACAATGGCACCTGCTGCTTGCTAGGGGACACTCCTGCTATTTTCGGTCTGGCTTAGGTCCAAAATCCGAAGCTACCAAAATAGAGGCAACTTCAGGCCCTAATAGGGCTGGCGATGTCACGCAGTAGCGAGACAGCTACTGAACATCTTCTCGCTCTCCCAAACGACCGTTGGCGCCACATGCCAGCGCATTGCAATACACACACACTCAGTACTCCGTACACATGGATTTCTTCATCAGTTATCGTATCTCCTCTAGCAACATGTCTCGCGTGAGATATGCAAGACAAAACAACAGAGGATAGGTACACAGAGAAAGGCTGACAGACAAATCTGACAGACGGGCATAGAGCACACGTAAGACACAGAAGAAAGGAATGGTAAGGTTTGTGAGTACGAACATGTGGCAGAAGAGGCACAGCTACATGCCGGGCTTGTGTTTCTTTATACAGTCTTTAAACAGTATTAAGTCTCCTCGTCAAAGCAGAAACGATATAAATAAAATAAGAATGAGGAACAAAGCCGAGAAACGAGCAAAAGAAACAACTCCATTTGAACGCAAACGTGGCCTGTATTACAATATTGCTCCATTGCTACTCTCACTCACTACTCTATCCACGTAGTTGTAGTTGTTGTTGTCTATCATTTTGGTATTCCCCTCGCATCTACCCATAAGCAGATATCCTTTTCCTGAATAGTTGCCGTCGTCGGGCAGTCTGCAGCACCGTTTGTGCGCCGACATTGTTGTACGCCTGTGTAACCGACACTTGTATTTTGGTTGTGTTTTTGGTTGTTTCTCCATCCCATCATCACCCACTTGGCGGCCTTTTATGCCGACACCTTGGCCTGGTACTTGGCGGCCGCCTTGTCAAACAGACTGCTCTTGTCCTCCAGGTCCGTCAGCAGCGCGTGCTGTGCGTCGACGCTCTGCAGGCTGGCGGTGGCTTCCGTGGTATCCTTGCCCGTCAGCACAGCCAAAACCAGCAGGTTGGCCACGGCGTCGGCCGACTCGGGGTCGGCCTTGACCGCCTGCTCCAGTGCCGCCTGTGCCTCCTCGGTGCGGCCAAGGTGCAGTTCCGACACAGCCTGCGCGACAAGCGTGCGGGCCGACGACGAGGCCGGGGCCTGGGCGAGCTCTTCAAAGACGTAAAACGCCTGCTGGTAGCGCTCGCCGCCCAATCTCAAACCGACCCACGATTCGGCCAGGTTGACGAGCAACGAGTCCTGGGCCCAGCGGCGGGCGGCGACGACCTCCTTGAGGGCGAGGTCGTTGCGGTTTTGTTGGAGGTGAATCTGGACGATCAATGCAACGGCGTCCACTACAGGAGTTAGCGACTGATTGTCAATAGTCACGTCACGGGCGGGATCCCGACTTACGATTAGAGTCGTGTTGCGACAGGAGCGCGAGGGCTTCCTCCGACTTGCCGGCCGCCTGCAGGACCGTACCGCCAACAATCTGAACGGTGGCATCGTCGCCGGCCGTCTCGGCGAGCTTGGTGATGGTGGCAACGGCTGCGTCACTGCGGCCAGCCCGCTGCTCGGCCAGAGCCCCGACAGCTTGGAGAGACGGTTCCGCCGCGCCCTTCACATCCGCCAGCACCGCCTTGGCCTCGCCCAGTTCGATGCGTGCCCGCAGCTGCAGCACGCGTGCAGCCAGCTCGTTCTCGGGCGACAGTGAATCGGTGCTGTAGTCGGCTACTTCCTGGAACTGGCCCTGGTGGAAGTGGTTGTGGATGTTGATCAGCTCGCCCTCGGCCGAATAAGGGTCCATGGTGGCGGTGGGAGGGTGTGGAAGGTATTCGTTAGGTAGGGTGTGTATGTCGGAATGCTCGAGGTAGATGGAGTCGTGGTGATGGTCGCCGATGGAAGCTGTTGTTGAGTGTTGTCTCTGTCTCTTGCTCTGTTGTTCTCGCCCTCAGGAGGTGCAGGTGCGATGGGCGATCTGGCTCCCCTCGCGTGCCCCACTTATCTTATCGGTGAGGATCACAGTGTGCTATACAGTGCATAATGTGGATTCGGTGGTGTACTAGTGCTTCTAGCACTGTGGAATTTCTTAATCGGTTGAATGTCACCAACAACGCTCATCTAGTATGGTCACCTTGACTTCAGGCATTGTACTCCGTATATGTACCAATTTATGAAAAAGGTCCAGTTTTGTAACGAAATTGAAGTAGTTGTGGCATTCAAACTTATGTGCGTTAACACATATGGCGGTACCAAGATAATACTGTAAGTCAAATGCAGCTGGAAGAAATAAAAATGAGAATAAAAATAAAAATAAGAATAGAAATTGAAATTTAGAGAATAAAAACAATAATTTAATGATACAAATACAACAAATTGGATGAAAATATTGAGTAAAAAACAAATGTCAATTTTGAGAATAAAAACGCCAATGGCAAACCCCCATAGTAGTACTAATACAAACACAAACACACGGCTACGTCAGGACAAACGACCCGGACACGCCTTCAAACGGCGTGATAGTTCCGCCCAAAGACTTGGAGTCGCCATAGTAATGCAGACGGTATGTACCTGGCTGGGCCCAGTCCTCTGTCTCCCAGGTAAGCTCGACCTCGCTCGTGGCCATCAGTTCACTCAGCCGCCGCCAGCGGTAGACGAGGGACCAGTCGCTGTCGTCGCGGACGGTGGTCCACACACCGCCTGCCTCGTCCTGCCTCTCAACGGCTGCATACGTTTGTTCGAGGCGCAGATTGTTGCGCGGGTTGGCGCCGACAAATGTAGCTTTGACAAGATCGCCCCCAAGGTACGTCGGGTTAACGTCGTTTGTGACATCGCCAAACTTTTTGAAGAGCGAGCCGTCGCGGATCACGCCGGTGATGAACGACAGCGAGCGGTTGCTGTTGTCAGGTGGGAAGGCATTCGTGTCACCATCCAGAGGTGGAAGACCCGCGCTTGGTGATGCTGCCAGATAGGGGAGGTTTTGGAGGGTGACATTGATGTAGGCCGACAGCGTGTGGGGTCCGTAGAGCGTCGATGCGCCTTCGTACCGCTGGACGGCGTATTCTTCCTCGGTCGTAATGTAGTGTGTATAGCTGTTGGCCGGGCCGCCGAGGACCACAATGGGTGTCGACGACGACGAAGGGCCATCATCCAACGTCGGGTACGCATTGGCCACAGCGTCTTTCCAGCGCCTCCCGGCCATGGTCGATGCCTCGCCCGGACTGACGACGATGACGAGCTGACCGGCACGGAACACCTGGATATCCACGACATTGGGTGTCCACTGGTAAGGCGTGCTCAGTTCGCCGACATCCAACAAAATCGGCTTGGCACCGTGGCATGCCTTTTGGGCGTCGGACGGGTTCTTGAGAAATCTGGAAACGGCGCGCCAGACGGGCGATGTGTTGGCCGGGTCCGAGTCGTGCTGTGTGAAATTGACGGCACCGGGACCGTCCGAGGTGCCGGCAGCAAACGAGTAGCCAAGCGCAGCGGGGCATGTGTTGACAGTTGTGCCGTTGGGCAACTCGAATGTGAACCCCGTCATGTTGTGGAACGTGTGAAAAGACTTGACCGGGCCGTGGATGCTTTGGAGAGAAGAAGACTCGAAAGCCGCCCACGCTGCCTCAAACTGGCGACGGCCGATTTCAAAGCACGAAGCAGTGCCCGTGTTGTCCTCCCTAAAAAAGGGGCCGCGTGCGTGGCAGGTCTGGGCTTTGCCGTCGCTGCAGGTACTGTTTTCGTAGCTGCACGGCAGGCCCGAGCCGTCTTCACACCACGCGCCGAGAACATTGGGACTCGTGTCGCCCACATTGGCCTGGGAAAAGCCGGCCACGAAGTCAGAACCACCTTCATTCTTGCGCACCTCCTTCTCAAGCAGGTAGGCCGCCACGCCCTTGTTGTCGCCAGTAATCAAAGTGTTGTTGCCCAGCATCGACGTGCCGTGGGTTGGGAACCAGGTCAGCACGCCAATGCTCTTCTTGTCCGATGCACGCTGGAATTTCAGGAGAGTCAGTTCCTTGTCGACAGATCCGTCATCTTCTTTTTTGTCCTCGCTCTGCTCGTCTGCAGCACTGGAGTTGTACCGCGCCCGCTCGTCCTCCGGGTTCGCCATGTAGGCAAAGTGGCTCCGGTTGATGTTGCCGCCCTTGACCTTGGCGGATGACACTGACAGAGAACCGGGCTGCAGGCTTTCGTGGGCTCGCTGGATCGACAGAGTGGCACCTTCGACAATGGCACGGTAGCCCTGACGATCGAAGCCTTTGCTCGTGATCTGGGGCAGCAGATAGTTCAGCCATCCACCCGGGCCCGAGTGCGAATGTGTGCCGGTGACGGCGATATTGTGGTGGCCGTAGAGTGCTGCATACTCGGGCCCCAGTTTGCGGACAGCATCAACTATGCCGTAGCGAACAGCGGTGTCGCCCGACTGGGTGTCAAGCACCAGGTACACAAAACGGTCAGACGCACGAGCTGGGTCGGGGTCACCAACGATGAACGCACGCGAATAGAGGCGCTGGCGCAGACCAGAGCCCACTTGTTTGGGATCGGCATAGCCCATCAGGTTGATCTCAACGACGGGGCCGGTGATGTCTGCCTTGCCAACGCCCAGGAGGAAAGGGGCCGAGGTGGACGTGGAGGGGGAGGAGGAGGAGGAGGACGTTGAAGTGTCCGTCTCTGTTGTCGTACACGGGCCAAACCACTGTTTTGTCCATTGCGGCCATTCAAGAGAAGAGACAGTCGATGGTTTGGAGACGATGACAGACAGGCACACAAGAAGCAATGCCGATGCCACCAATGCGAGTAGCCGGCGTCTGAGGGTAGGTTCAGGTGGAGAAGTTGACTGTCGGTCTCCGTCGTCCTCGTGTGTCTTTTCAATGTCGCGATGTTGTTCTTCGCGGTGTTCTTCTTTGAGATGCATCCATGGGGAGTCGCTTCCACTTCCCAAAAGCCGAGCATCTACGCCGTGCTCGGCACGGTCGTAGTTGTGGTCGCTTTCCAGCGACATGTTGATAACGTAAATGCACAATCCGGAGTGTCGGTTGTTTGGAAAATCAGACGTGAAAAATTGAAAGATTGAAGAATGGCCTCGTTGTTTTGGCTTGAGCTCGCAAACAATGTCGTGAAACATCTGTCTGCCTGGTGCCTGCCATATCGAGTTTGGAGCTAACGCTTCGGCCAGCTGCACCTGCCGCCGTCTCCGTCGCCTCAGTCTGTCACCTGCGTCATTGTTTTGTTTGGTCTTTTTGTCTTTGCTTAGGGCAGGAGCTATCTGTTATGCGGGGTGTTACAGTGCCTACAGCAGCTGCCACAGCTGGTCAGAGCGTTCCGAAGCTCTGGAGCTCTATATTTAGTTGCTTCCTATGTGGGCTCAAACAGTAGGCGCGGGAAGAATGGGAGCCGGAAAGGCCTAGACGGTCTGGACAGGCTTGTGCTGTCAGTGGTGTCTAGCGTACTCCTACTTGGACTCCCTGTGGAGATACAGCGGTCTTAGTGGGCACGTCATTGCTCCTTTGCATTGTTACAGTAGGGGACCACTGAACAGTGAAAATATCGTCTTAATAATACTTGAACCCGCGTGAAGCCGTTTTGGTGAGATTTGCGATTTCGTGATATCGATCTCTACAGTTTTCAGCATCACTTTCAAATTCAACACAACAACACAGCACACTCACAATGGTTGTAAGCTCAGCTCGATTCATCAACGGTATCAATTCTTCGCACCCACTAACATGACAGCACCACGCCGATGCATCCAACTTCAACGACGGCCTCACCAAAGAGGAGGCCTATGAGCAGGTCTTGATGCAGGCCGAGGGGCTCTTTGACGGCCAGCGTAACTGGGTCTGCAACCTCGCCAACACGGCATCTCTGCTCTGGCATGCCTTCAAGTCGCTCGGCGCGCCCAGCAACCAGGTCAACTGGTCGGGCTTCTATCTCATCGACCAACAAAACCAGCAGCAGCTCATCCTTGGGCCCTTCCACGGCAAGGTGGCTTGCCAGACGATTGCACTAGGCCGCGGCGTCTGCGGCACGTCGGCTGCTGAGAAGAAGACGGTGCGCGTGGCCGACGTTGAGGCCTTCCCTGGCCACATTGCCTGCGACAGCGAGAGCAAGAGCGAGATTGTTGTGCCCATTGTTGTTGAGGCCGACTCCGAAAAAGAGGGGAAGCTTGTCGGCATCATCGACATTGACTGCGCCGTGCTCAACGGCTTCGACGAGGTCGATCAGGCTAACCTGGAGAAGCTGGCTGCTCTTTTAGCGAGAAGCTGTGACTGGCCGTGAGGACGTAAAGGTGGAGCGAAAACGAGAAAAAGGCTTATATATTATCCAGATGGACTATAATCTAAAAAGTAAAAGTACATAAAATGGGGTGGTAGAGAAGATAAAGAACATAAGAAACGAGTTTATACAAATAAAAAGAAAGGGAGGGATATGGCAATCTCTCTTGATAACAGTATCAAACAAACAATAGCCGTACACAGAAAAGCTGCTCCTGTTACATCATTACCACCACCACCACCAACATCATCACTGCTTCAATACTCCTCGGCGGCGTCGTCCATCCGCCGCCAGCCTGCAATCTGCCGTGGCCGCTGTGGTCGTCTGTCACTCACCAGCCTGAGGCCCAGCGCCCGCTCGTCACCGAGCCGCACCTTGGCCATTCGGGAGACGTTACTGCCTGCCCCGTCCGGCATATTCAGAGTGACGGGCTCAGTCATCGGCCCAGAGGCTCCGCTTGTATTTCGCGGTGCAAGTGAGAGTGGCCGGGGCACGAGGGATGGCGACATGAACGGCTGCGGAGAGTCACTAGCCACATTTGGCCGGGCCTCGGCTCGCGGTGACGGGGTCCCAGGTGGAGGCTGAGGCCGAAGCTGAGGCTGATGGTGAGGCTGCACTTGGAACTGCGGCAATGGTTGGCGTACCAGTCGAGGGCTCGGCTGAGGCGGCTGGTATGTATGCGAGGCTGCAGCATAGCCTCCATCCTGGGTCCCGTATTGTTGCTGAGAAAGACTCGGCCTCGAGGAGAACCGGCGAGACGGGTACCGTCCATCGTCTGTTGCTCGCGGCGATAGGTCGTCTTCGCCGTCTTCGGCGAATTCAGTCACGACACTATCCCGGTTGATCAATGGCGGCTGGAAGACAGAAGGTAAGTGCTGTTGTGCTGGCTGTCTTGGCGTTGGTATTAGCTGTGGTAATGGTGCTGGCTCGTCATCTGGTGCAATACCATAGTAGGATGGATATGGAACGGGGCGGGGTGTTTCTTGTAGTTGGCGCTGTGGCTGTGTCTGTGTCTGTGTCTGCCGACCGGGGTTCGTCCTGTGCGGAGGTGGCCGTATGAGAAGGGAAGGGGGGACATCTTTTTGTGAGGGAGAAGAAGAAGGTGCTGGTATCGTCTGTGCCGTTTGTGTCGTACTGACTGGCATCCCACCACGCGGTGAGCCATTGAGCCGCCCGTTGATGGTCCGCGGTGTCAAATTGCGATTGTTTCTCGCATCTGGCACTGACACTGGCACGCCTGTAACTGCCCTCTCTGGCGTTCTCTCCAAGGTCGGCCTGGTGATGAGAATTTCTGGGTGACCAAACTTTGGTGGAGGCTGTGGTCGGTCCTCTGATTGCTGTACATTCCGTGTACTCTGCGTCTGCGGTACTTGAGTATTTTTGTATTTTTCTTGCCACGAGGGCCACCCACTGGTCGTGTTCGAGGAGCGAGCCGGTGCCGGCGCTTGGAGATTCACGGGGGGCGATATCTGGAGCTCGTGCCCCGTTCTCGGCCGGAACCGTCTTTTAGACCCTTCCTCGCCACTCTCTCGGCTGCCACCAAAACCCGTCAGCTTCCCCGTCGGCGTTGGAACGAGCATAAGTCGGCGACGGCGAATGACGCGCAAGTAGAGTGATATGGCAATGGCCAGGACCAGGGCGACGGCGGTGCTCACAGATATGCCAACAATCTGTCCCACGCTCAGGCTGCTGACGCCGCCCTTTCCTCTGTTGGCGGGCTGCGTCTGTTCAGATGTACCGGTCGTTTGTGCCGAGGACGTTTCCGAACCTGATTTTGTGCTTGTAGTCGATTGCGGTGATGCTTTGTCGGTAACCGTTATGCTCGAGCGAGGCGGTGCGGTTATAAGGGTGGATTCGATCGACGGTTTTGTTGTAGTTGATGTGGTTAATGTGCGAGTCGGTGTCGAAGTAGACGATGTAGTCGTAGCTCGTGCTGTTGTATGTTTTGTTGTATGGCTGCCGTCGGTGCTTCCTTCTCCGTTTCCTTCCGTGTTCCCTGCAACGGTTGTTGTAACTGTCTTGGTCGACTGGGACTGAAACGGAATCACCCGTGTGGCCACAATTGTTGCATGCGTTTCGGCGGCTGCGCTGCTCTGGCCGACACACATCGAGTATGCCTTCATCGAAGCCGTGTCTGGGCATACGTTAACACGCGTTTTGGTAGAATATAAAGAAGCAGACGGGAGAACTCACGAGATACATCGGTGCCAGTACATTGCCCGGTCTTGTCCTCGGACGCAATGCAAGCCAAGGCACCCTCGCCCACAGTAAAACCATTACTGCCCGTGTGTGCACACAAACATTGGAATGTCGGATCGGTGCCGCAGATGTTTTGTGGGAAGTTGATGTCGATGAATGTCGAGAGGCATGTCGTGGCGCAAGACGGGACAAAATTCACAATTTCACTCGGCAGGCCGATGGCAGAAGCAGAGGTCGGCTTTGTCGAGAGAAAGAGGGTCAAAAAGAGCAACGCCGGTGTGGTCGTGCCACGGGACAGAGATGGCATCTTGTGAGAAACCGGCCATTCGACAATCAGCTCCGCCAGTCCTGGGAAAGGTGCCCCTTGGTTGGCATCTGTCGAGGCGTATTTGTGTGTTGTGTTTATGGCATTCTTCTTAGGTTGGAGTCGGTTGTCGTGTAGTTCCGTACGCTAGATGTATTGACCGAAGGTGAGTCGTCCGCAAAAGGAGTGACAGCTGGAAGAGCACCAAGCGAGGGTAGGTGGAAGAAAACAAAAAGATCAAGGCGAAGGCCCCGACCAGAAACAAAACGAGTGTACGGAGTATTCGAGAAGAAAGAACAAAAGAAAACGAATGAAAACGAGAGGTTGACAACGTCAGAGGCAAAGTGGCGATGCAAGAGGAAGAGGCAGCCAGGCCGTTCACTTGGACGTTTACCTGAGGCCGTTCACTTGAAGGCCAGACCACAGGCAGAATCTGCAGAAAGCAGAAACTACCAACTCGCCTCGCTCCCAAAACCGGATTGCCATCCCCGTGTTGTCCCATCACCGTTTCGCAGGAGAAGGGGCTCTTCTAACCGCCCCAATCGTCAGCTTTGACTGGCTCCATGGCATGGCTTCGTGTTCATGGTTTCGGCTTCACGGCTTTGTAAAGAGAGCTTTGTACGGAGTACTTTGCCGTCATTCTTCCTCGCAGCCACAGGACACGCCTATGATGGCGGCCCTTTTCAGTCCCTTATTGGGCGGTATTCGGTCGCTTTGCCGGGTTTCTCGTCCTCTTTCTCATCCTGCTTTCGTCTCTGCTGCTGTGTTTGAGATTGTGGGATTGCATGGAGAGCGACAGCGAGATTGCGCCGCCAGCGAGACGCCGGCGTGGTTTTCGTTTTCGGGTTTCTCGTTATTTCTTTTCTCGTTTCTCGCACTGCTCGCAGATTGCACGAAATCTACGCCCCTCGAGACGGTCGACAAATGAGATGTCGTTGCTGGTTTGTGTAGTTGGGGTTATGGGGTCAAGGTTGTTTGGGTTGTTTGGGCTTGGGCTGAGTTGTTTGGTTGCTTGGGTTGGCCACCCCCTGACTCTGTTTGGAAGGCAAGCCCGGCGTCTAAATTCCCCACGCCCCATTTTAAACCCATGTCGGCGCTTCAAGGCAGGTACGAACCACAACCACGGGCGGCAGGACGTGCTTGCCGCTTTCTGTGTATTTCGATTACGTCGTGCCTGGCGTCAATAAAGTCGCTCTTTCCTCTCTTCTTGTATTATGGCTTAGTCATGGTGCAAATGTGAAAAGAATAAAATAAAGTAAAAAAAAATGAATAAAACAATCGCTGCTGACATGAGATCCACAGAGTACGTGTGGTACAGATCTTCTTTTTTGCTTTTTTTGTATTTGATTTACTTGTTGCAAATCATAATCGTTGGCCATCTGTTCCGTCCCAGCATGGTTATCGGCGATTTGAAATCATGGTATCTTGAACATATCCTCGTCCTCGTCATCCCTTTCCCTTTTCCTTTTTCTTTTCCTTCCCCTCTTCCTTTTTTTTCTTTCCTCAAATCTACCTAGCCATTTCTTGTCAATTCCGTCTTCTCCAAAGCATCCTCCGATGCATGTGAGAGAGTGCCAGGGTGCGGCACTGCTCAACCCTGTTGACCCCGTCCACAATACTTTCTCGGGACAACACTTTCTTGGCGGATGCCTGCTGTCTAGCCATCTAGCGCGACATGACGAACCCGGGCTGGTAATACGTCATGAAGTTCCCTCCCCTGGTATGGTTAGCATATATTCGACTGCAGTGCTCAGTAGGGAGGACAACATACTAAGGGCCCTGCGCGGCAGCGGCAGCGGCGGCGGCGGCAGCTTCAGCAGGCTTGTACTCGGGCTGGGCACGGGCCGACTTGAGAATGTGGCGAATCTTCTTCTCCGTCTCCTCCCAGTCGTCGGGGCTCAGCTGGATCAGGTCGATGCCGTAGTGGTTGGCAATGTCGGCCAGCGCCGTGAAGCTCTTGCGGTCGTGCACGAAACTGATACTGACGCCGACACGGCCAAAGCGCCCCGTGCGGCCAATACGGTGCAGGTAGGTCTCGGCATCGGGCTCACGGTCACCCATGCCCTTCATCGGGATGTCGTAGTTGATGACCATCGACACACTCGACACGTCAATGCCACGCGCCAGCACGTTGGTCGTAATCAACACCTTGGACTTGCCCGTGCGGAAGTCGTTGAGCAGTGTGTCGCGGCTCTCGCCCTCGAAGGCACCGTGTAGCGCCGCAATGCGGTGGCCGTCGGCCTCCATGCGCTGCTGGATCTCGTTGGCGCTCTGGCGCGTCTTGACGAAGATGACCGACGAGCCGATCGTCATCAGGCCGTACAGCTTGCACAGGACATCGTACTTTTCCGTCTCGGACGGGCAGTCCATATACATCTGCGAGATGCCGCGGACCGTCAGCTCCTGCTGGCGCAAGCGCATCTGGTTGGCGTTGGGCGCAAACTTCTCGGCGTAGCGCATGACCTTCTCGGGGAAGGTGGCCGAGAACAACAGCACCTGGATGGTGCGGGGCAGCTTCTCGCGGACACGGACGCACTGCTCGCCGAGCCCCTGCTGGTCGAGCATGTTGTCCGCCTCGTCGATAACGAGCAGCTTGAGCTGCGACACGTCCAGCTGCTTGCGCCGCATCAGGTCCATGACCGTGCCGGGCGTGCCCACGACAACATTGGCCTGCACAGCGGCACCGCGCTCGATAGCACCGGGGATCGCGGCCGCCACCTTGAGTCCCTCACAGAACTGGCCAATCTGGTTGATGACCGACTCGATCTGGCGGGCTAGCTCGCGGCTAGGTGCCAGGGCCAGGGCCTGCGGGGTGGTCGGCTGGCTGAAATCGACACGCGACAAGAGGGTCACCACAAAGGCGGCCGTCTTGCCCGTGCCCGACTGGGACTGCGCAATCATGTTGCAAGGCGGGTCGGCAAGCAACAGAGGCAGGGCACGCTCCTGGATTTTCGATGGCTTCTTGAAGTTGAGGGCAAACAGGCCGTCGACGATGGACTTCTTGAGACCCAGCTCCTCAAACGATGAAACAGACGATAGCGGGTTGTCGGTCAACGAGCCCAGTTCGCTGAGCTTGACCTCGACATCGTAGGTAGATTCGATGAGGCCCTGGCCGCCGGTGTCGACAGGGGTGTCTTCAGCCGGAGCAGCAGCAGCAGCATCGGCGACAGGCGTGTCTACCGCAGAGGCATCCGGCCGGGTGATGCGGCTTGCCAGATCGGCCATTTTGCTGTGCTGTGTGTGGAAGGTAAAAGAAGGAAAGGGTGTGTCGGTGAAGGAGTTGACGTTGCCGTTGAGGAGGACTGGAGATAGGTTGTTAGCATGGAGCAAAATAAGGAGGTGAAAACAAAAAGAAACAACAAGGCAGAAGTGGCAAAAAAGACGAGCTCAATAGGATCGAGGCAGAAAAGGGAATGCGAAAAGAAAATGAAAGGACAAGAGAAAGAAGACCAGCAAAAGCAAAAAAAGGCCTGACGAGACACACAGCGGACGTACCAGCGTCGTGAAAGGATGCAGAGACAAAAAAACTCCTTCGCGTGAGGGCACTCGGGACTGTCCAGCGAGGGAGAGCGTATGCGGATGCGGATGTTGATGTGCAAGAACAAAGGTCGAAAACAAAGACGCGGAAGAGAAAAGAAGAGATAGGATTGGAGGCTTTGGCGTTGGAGCACAAACAGGAAGGGCAAAGGCGAGAGAAGGCAAGAGGCAAGAACACAAAAAGGTGGGGTGCATTGACAGAGCTCCAGGCGGGACAATGAGGAAAGAGCAACAGAGCTACCAGAAAGGCGGTCGGCGGCGGCAGAATGGTGCCTGCCTATTCGGGACACAGTGAGAGGGCGACTTCGTACACCGAGTGGAAGGTGGCAGACTCGCCAGGCTCGCCAGGCTGCACGGGCCGCTAAAGAGACCGCTAACGACCGCTAGAGACCGCCAAACCAACCACTAATGAATAGCAGGCTGGCAGCGCCGGGCAACCTTCCCCGCGTCGTGGCTGCCTCTGGAATCGCCTTTGCACTGGCTGCTCCTTCCCTACTCTACTCAGTAACCCTCTCGGCGTCGCACTCCTCCGAAAACGAGCTGCGCGGCGCAAGGCAAGTGCACTCAACCCCATCCCCTCTTTCCTCGAGCTCCTTCTCGAGTTTCCCCGTCCAAGTCAACCTCACATTCAATCTCTCTTCGTTTACCTCTTTACGGACCTCGAACCTCAACTACAACGACCTGCACACACACCACCCCCTTTTCATGTTGTGCGTGCCGGCTGCCTCGAATTCTTCCGAGCCTCACGTGTGCCGCCGGACCCATCCCCATCCCCGCACACCACGATGGAGAGTCCGCCGACATTCGGCGCGGAGCTGAAGGTAAGTTTTGCGTCAGCAGAATTAGATGGAAGGGTGGCCGGTATTCCGCTGTTTCCGACTGGACTGTTTCCGACTGAACTGTTTCCGACTGAACTGTTTTCGACTGGATCTCAAACTAACCTCGTTCGCCGGGGGTAGGATGGCTTCAAGCCCGCCAACGTCTGGGTCGCCAATGGCATCGCATGGCTCGAGGACATCCAGCAGTTCTACCGCGAACGGAGCGCCATCGAAAAAGAGTACAGTGCCAAGCTCAAGGCGCTGGCCAAAAAGTACTTTGAAAAGAAGACACGAAAGTCGTCTGTGCTCAGCGTCGGCGAGACGCCCACCATGACCCCCGGCTCGCTCGAGAGCGCATCCCTCACGACATGGACGACGCAGCTCACGACCCTCGAGGCACGGGCCGACGAGATTGACAACTACGGCAACGACCTGGTCAACAAGGTGGCCGGGCCGCTACAGACGCTGGGTGTGCGGTTCGAGGACCTGCGCAAGCGTCATGCCGACTTTGCCAGCAAGGTCGAGCAGGAACGCGATGCATCGTATGCGGACCTGCGCAAAGTAAAAGTCAAGTACGACGCTGTCTGCCAGGAGGTCGAGAGCAAGCGCAAGAAGACCGAGAGCGGGTTCGGCCAAGCCAAGGCGCAGTCGGCGTACCAGCAGCAAATCGCCGAAATGAACAACGTCAAGAACTCGTACCTCATCGCTATCAATGTTACGAACAAGCAAAAGGAGCGCTACTACCACGACTACGTACCCGAACTGCTCGATTCCCTACAAGATCTCGCCGAATTCCGCACGCTCCGCCTCAACGACCTGTGGACGGTGGCCTCGAAACTTGAGTCCGGCCTGCTGCAGTCCAGCACCGCGATTATCGACCGCCAGACACAAGAGATTGCCCGCAACCTGCCACAGCTGGACTCCATGATGTACATGCGGCACAACGTGGGCGGCTGGCAGGAGCCCGCTGACAAGGTCTTTGAGCCCAGCCCCGTGTGGCACGACGACGGGTCCATGGTGGTCGACGAAACAGCCAAGATCTTTTTGAGAAACGTACTCAACAAGTCCAAAGGCCAGCTCGGCGATTTGCGGCGCGAAGTCGACAAGAAGCGACGCGAGGTCGAAGCTATCCAGAAGACGAAGCAAGCTATCCGCAACGGCACCGAGAAGCGCGACGAGGTTGTGGTGGTGAGCCAGATGTTTGCCGCCCAAGAAGAGCTGCACCAGGTCGAGCGCAAACGCATCACCGCCGAGGTCGAGACGTCCACGATCACAGCCGTGGTGGGCGATGTCACCGTTGGCGCACGCAACCACAACTTCAAGTCCCAGACCTTCAAAATTCCAACCAACTGCGACTTGTGTGGTGAGCGCATCTGGGGTCTGTCCGCCAAGGGATTTGATTGTCGCGACTGTGGCTACACGTGCCACAGCAAATGCGAGATGAAGGTGCCGGCCGAGTGTCCCGGCGAGCAAAACAAGGAGGAGCGCAAGAAGCTCAAGCAGGAGCGGCAAGATTCGGCCAACTCGCTGAAACCTGGTTATGTTGCTGCGGGAGCAACACCGTCGGCGTCGACCAGCGCGTCCGAACTGCCAAAACTGAGCCGATCCAACACAATGAACTCGCTCAGCTCGGGGTATGCCACAAGTGCGCACCGGTCGATATCAGGGGCTCGGTCGCCGACGGCAGGCGACGACGGAAGTGGCCCGGCTGAGCTTCCTGGCAGCTCGCGCGGTGGCGGTCCACCCCCAGCAGGGGCCGCACGCAGAATTCTGGCTCCACCACCAGCTGCCTACATCAACGAGCTGCCAGGAAGCATGCCTGAGGGGGCAGCCACAAGTAACCAACCCAAAGGCAAGATGCTCTACGCATTCGAAGCCAATGGTGAGGGCGAGCTGACCGTGGGCGACGGCATTGATGTGGTGGTTCTCGAACCCGACAGCGGCTCGGGCTGGATCAAGGTCCGCGCGGGCTACAAGGAGGGCCTGGTGCCGGCGTCGTACGTCGATGTTGCCCCGGCACCTTCTGCTCCAGTGATGCTACCCCAAAACACTGGCCAGTCGACCTACTCCAACAGCGGCTCGTCCATCAGCACCACAAATACAACAAACGCCAACAAGAAAAAGGGGCCGGCCGTGGCACCCCGACGCGGCGCAAAGAAGATCAAGTACGTGGAGGCCATGTACGCGTACACGGCGCAAAATGACAGCGAGCACAGCATGGCAGAGGGCGAGCGGTTTGTGCTCGTCAAGGAAGACCCCGGTGACGGTTGGGCCGAGGTGGAAAAGGGCGGCGTCACCAAGAGCGTTCCGGCGAGCTACGTCCAGGCTGTGTAGTTTGTTGTGCCGGCTTTCCCATCCTCCGCCCCCATTGCCTCCTGTATTCAGTCTTCTTTTTTTTTTCTCTTTTTCGCCTTTCTCGTATCAGCATCTGAGGTCGGTGCATTTACAGTAGCCAACTTTTGTTTTCCCCGAACCCATTTCTTTTTGATCCTTCTGTTGCCCTACTCTTTGATTACGTTCTCCTCCATTTTCTTCCTCTGTGTTTTTTCTATTATTTCTTTCTTCGTATTCCTTTTTTCTGGATACTGCATAGAGCCAAAGGAGTGTCGTTGTTGCCATTTGACATGTGCGAGATTGGACCGTTCATAAGGGAGAATGGGAGAATAGGAGAGTAAAAGAAAGAATTGGAGCGCAGTCGAGTTAGTTTCCCATCTCGGTAACTGACCGTCTTTGTTCCGCCGGATGCTCGCGTTGGTTGGTAGCATCGGCGTGGGGAGCAGACCGTGGCAGACAGGACATGAGGAGGGCTGTTCAAAGGAGAATTAAAAGACGAAGAAGAAGAAAAGGGAAGAAGAAGAAGAGTCTCCAGATGGCTCAGACTCCTAAAACTGGAAGGACCCTGAAAACGCGGTTGTGGATGTGTTTGTATCGGAAGTCAGAAGAGAGGAAGCTGTAGAGGGCGCGGAACATGTACATAGTATATATCTATCCTTAATAGGAAAGAACAAACTTTAACAGAAAGATGGAAAAGGGGCAGCAAGCAGCAGGTGCACTTGTTCGTTCTTGCCGTTGTACAATCATCATGATTTTCTTTGCAAAGTACCATTTTCACAGACGGTGGAATCACTGAAATCAGAAACATGCACTGAATGCCCATAAAGCTACAAAGTACGTCGTATACATTCATTGCAAAAGTCTCCGCATTTCGACGCAGGCTTGACCGTGTGCCCACCACATTCTTCGCGCTCAATGCGCCCAATGCGCGCGGGCGTACGACGTATGTCACTTTGCATGTCACTGCAACCTGAAACAACGACAGGCACAGATCGGCCAAGAGATTAGGGCAAGTGCGGGCCACAGGGTGGAAAGAGCGGAGCTGGCGGAAAGGAAGGGACAACCTTGGCGAGTGTGATTGGCTGCACGCGAGACGCCTCCACACACTCAAAGGACTAGGATCAAGCCAAACAAATACTGTTTGTCAAAAGTGCGAGGCACGCTCGCAAGCAGGCCCCTCTCTCGTGCCTGACTCGTGAGGAGCGAGTAAGCTTATTACCTTGTTCTCACAGCAGTCTTCAGTCCAGGGAGAGAGAAGGGGAAGAGAGCGAGAGCCAAAGAGCGAAAGGGCCTCATAAACCACCACCGCTGTTGACTTGAACATCGCACCCACAAATCATCAGTGCTCCCTGAATATCGCGATTCTGCAGGTGCCGATCGTGTTCTCGGCGGCCCATAGAAAGCCAAGTCTTGAATCGACCATTGAAAGAGAAAAGTACCGTCGAGGCAGAACTAGAAATAGAACATGGGCCCACCTACCAGCGTCCGGGAATCTTGGCACGCTTTTTTGGCACCAGGAACAGAACGCGCCCTGCCAGACAAAGCAGGCCATAGTCAGCGGCAACACCTCTTCGTGTGTTTGTGTCGTTGTGTCGTTGTGTCGTTTGTGTGCTGGCGATACGATAAGCGAAAAAGTAAAGTCATGGCACAAATTGTCGCATTGGGTCGTACTTGCCATTTTTATGGTGTGTCGTTGGAATTCGGACTCTGTCGTGTGAAGTCCGTACCTGCCGTGAGTGGTCTGTCGAGACGTCGCAGTCACTCGTTGCTGTCGTTGCTCCCGTATTGCTCGCATGCGGAAAGTGCAACCATGCTGTGGTCAACGACGTCGTCGACTTCCAAGTCAAAGTCAACATGCTGCATTGGCTGGCTGTATCAAGTAGGAGCCATCCCGAGTTGTGCTGGTCCCTCCTTCCTGCCTTTCCGAGTCGTGAGTTGTCCCTGTGAATCGTGCCTTCCTCGTGTCTCCCGTGCCAATCTACGCGTGCCTTCCCCCATACACAATACTTTGCTCTTTCCCCCTCTCCTCGCAGCGCCAAGACTTGTCGCTTCCACTTCCTCCCCTTCCCTGGCTGGCCCTCCCTTGTGGGCGCTCCTTCCTTCCCGTGTGGACCGGATTGCTTGGTACATTACACACTTACAAGGAAGGCACGACCTCCTGTTGTATGTAAGTACACTTTTTGTACCCTCTTGCCGGCCTCCTTCCAAGATTTGCCCTGATTTTCTGGGTTCCTGCCTTCTTCCTGGCCAGGCCCTGGTCACTTCCTTCCCATCTTCCATTCCCATACGAAGTACTGTGTATTCGGTCCATCTTTCAGTCGGCCACTCGTTCTTGTTCTTGCCTCTTTTGTTCTTTGTTTCCCCTACCCTTTTTGGTCTCTTCCTTCTTTCCTTCTTTCCTCTTTTCTTTCTCTCCTTTTCATTCCTTCATCATCGACAAACTTTGTTTTCTCTTCCTTCGTTCACCATCTTCGACTTTTTCGACTTCATCTTCTTCGTCTCTCGCTAACGCTCCCCAACGGACCAGTATCACTCTTTTACTCTGGTCCTTTTTTTTTCCTTCTTTCTCTTACTCTTTCTTCTCCTCTATTCTTCATTCCGTGCAATACGGCACTGGCATTTGACCTGTTCCACGCCAAAACGCGGTCTTCACGTTATCTTCTCTCTCGTGTTTTGCCATCTTAATACATCTTCCATCTCTCACTACGTCTTCTCTTCCTCGTCTTCTCGACAACCACATCTTTGGACAACCACATCGACTTTTACACCTCACAATGCGCTCCTTCTCGCTCGCTTCGGCGGCCGCTGCTGCTCTCTCGGCTGCGTCCGTTGTCAACGCCAACCCCTCCAGAACTCTTCCCGAGCTGGCTGACCGTGCGGCCTCTCTGCCCACTGTCACTGCCTCTGGCAATGGTAACTCTTCCTTTCTCTTTTTTCTCTTTAACCATTATGTCGTGTCTCTCGGCCCTCACTAACACTCTCCCCTCACAGCCTTCTGGGCCGGCAAGACGCGCTTCTACGTCCGCGGCATCGACTACCAGCCCGGTGGCTCGTCCGAGGCCTCCGATCCTCTGGCTGATGCTGATGTCTGCAACCGTGACATTAAGGAGTTCAAGAAGCTGGGTATCAACACCGTCCGTGTGTACATCACCGACAACTCCAAGAACCACGATACCTGCATGAACGCCCTGGCGGCCGCCGGTATCTATGCCATTCTGGATGTCAACAACCCGCTGTACTCCATCAACAGTGCCGACCCTGCCCCTTCCTACAACGCCAAGTACCTGCAGAGCGTCTTTGCCACCGTTGACGAGTTTATCAAATACGACAACACCCTGGCTTTCTTCTCGGGCAACGAGGTTATTAACTCCACCGCTGCCTCGACTCTGTCGGCCCCCTTCGTCAAGGCTGTCACCCGTGACATCCGTCAGTACATTTCCGAGCGCGGTTACCGCAAGGTGCCCGTCGGCTACTCGGCCGCCGATGTGTCCCAGAACCGCATGCAGCTCGCCGACTACATGAACTGCGGCACTGACGACGAGCGCAGCGACTTCTTCGCCTTCAACGACTACTCGTGGTGCAACACCAACTTTGACGTGTCCGGCTGGGACCAGAAGGTCAAGAACTTCACCGGCTACGGTCTGCCTATCTTTTTGTCCGAGTACGGCTGCATAACCAACGGCCGTGACTTTGGCGAAGTCGCTGCGCTCATGAACTCGGAAATGACCGGCGTCTACTCGGGCGGCCTCATGTACGAGTACGCCCTGGAGGTCAACAAGTTTGGTATCGCCTCCATTGACGGCTCCAGCGTCAGCGAGCTGCCGCAGTTTACCAAATTCGCCAGCGCCCTGAGCGCCAACCCGGCCCCCACCGGCGACGGCGGCTTCACCTCGACCACCAACAGCCAGGCCTGCCCCACCAAGGATAGCGACTGGCTCGTCGACTCGACCCTGCTGCCCGCCCTCCCCGACGATGCCAAGGCCTACATGTCGAGCGGTGCCGGTACCGGTCCCGGTCTAACGGGCAGCGGCTCGCAGAACGCCGGCTCGACCAGCGTCAGCTACGCCCAGCCCGGCTCGGGCTCGAGCACGGCCTCGCCCACCTCGAGCAAGAACGCCGGCCCGGCCACCATGGGCCCCATTGACAAGAGCCCCATCATCATCTCGGCTGTTGTCCTCTTCTTCTCCCTGGCGGGTGCTCTGATTCTGTAAATCGCAGAAGAGAAGTAGATTGAAAGCTGCGTTCGCCCGTATATATATGGTTTTGATTATGTGTATTGTCCAAGGATGAGGATAAAGGGGCACGGGTCGGTTGTGCCGGGAACCGGTTTTTTGTTCTTTACCACTTTGTTATTTCCTTTCTTCTTATTCTGTTTATGTTTATCGAGTGGCCAGGTGCGGATGCATCGATGGCGACTAATGGTAGTACTCTTTTTTTCCCCCAAACTTTTGTGGATAAGGAATTTGATAAGTGAACCTTGTGTTTTGAGCCTCTCACACAAGTGCCTCTCACGCGAGTAGTGTAGACGACTATTCTTGCTGTTTTTATTCATCGGATATGGTGCTCTTATTTGTTAACCTAAGTGAAGGTATGTTATTATTTTCTTGAATTCTATGTAACTTGTTTTCTTTTGTTCGTGTCCTTTTGATTAAAAACGTTTATAAAGAAAAGAAGAAATATTTGTTTTTGAAACATAGCATAACAAGGTTTTTTTTTTTTTTTTTTTTTTTTCTTGGTGTTTCCCTCTTTATAATGAATGCACCTGTTAGTCCCGAAAAGCTACATCGTAAATAGAAAGGCAGATTTAAACACACCACGTATACTCCGTACACGACGAAAGATGTACACCGATTGTAAAGAATACTGGTTTACACGTGCTCCGTACCCTGTACTTCCAGGCAAAACATGGTCCTACACACCATCACACCATAGTCCATACCTGCATCTTCTTTCATTTTTTTGTAACAACCAGACGCCGACATAAATGTGGATCACCGAACTTGTGTTTTGTCACATCTTACAAGGTACGACGTGATCGGTTAAAAAAAGGGGGGTATGGTCGATACAGAGTAAATGCTGTCACAAACGAACTAAAACGCGGGAAGCACCCGTTTTAGACAAAAGCTGGCATACACATGCACACATAGAAGAGAAGCAAGACGGTATGATCCGGAACAGTTCTATTTGTTTGTATACTTCATTTCAAGAATAAGTTTTATTCACCTGCTATTCCGCCAGCCGCGCGAGTTGTAAAGATGTAAGAAGATGAAAATACAAAAAGGATCCAAAAAAGTATAGCAGACCAAAAGTAAATAAACTCAGAAAAATAAATATAAAAGGGGTATATATACCGAAAAACTAATCTCTCGGCCCGTTTTTTGTCGTTTTATGAAAATAGAGAGGATATGATGGTAAGGACAGGAAGGTGGCACAGTGAGAAGCTGCTCCTGTATTCGGTTGTGTGGTGTGGTCCTCTAAAGAAGTGACAAGCGAGAAGTGAGAGAAATGGGGGAAAAACAAAGAGACCGAAAAAAAAAACGCGAAACAATGTAGTAAAGATTAGTAAAAAGAGAGGAAAATGGTCCCAACATAAAATGTCCCAAGAAAGTGATATGATGTCCAAAAGATTTGATTTTCCTCGTTTCGTTGGGTCGTCGTTATGGTCGACCGGCCTTCCGATGTAGCTTTCCAATATGTCCCTTTTGTTTTTGCGATTTTTTGCGATTTTTTGCGAATCGTGTCCGAAGTGATGTCTATCGTAGTGGATAAAAGAGGTAGTTATATAGCCGTTTTCCTCGCTTTCTCGCTTTCTCGCCGTATTTTGTGTAATGTGACGTTGCTTGCTCAGCTGAGCCGTTCGTACTTTGTATGTGACAGGAGGTGAGTGATATCGTCGTAGATGCATGCTCATCTCCGGTCGTCAGGATGCTTGGGCCGGATTTGGCGACTTTCCAGTTGCTTCTTGCGCTCGAGCTTGGCGTAGTGAAGACCGCACGCGTTGCAGAGCGTACGGGCACCGTCCGGTCCACGGCGCCACTCGGGCGTGTCGATCCGGTTGCAGCTGTGGCACCGTCCAGGTGGGGCAGCTCTCTGTGATGCGTTAGCTATGTTCAATTACATTCCGACTGCAGGTGTGGGGGCACATACGCCTCGTCTCTTCTTCACCTCCATGCCGTAGGGTTTGGTGCCGGGCTCGTTGTACACGGGCATATCCATCTCGTCCATGTTTGCCGGCTTCTGTCTGCCCGCACTGCCGGAGCTGGCACCGCCCGCACTGGCGCCGCCTGGTCCCGAATTGCCTTCGGTGACGGTGTGCTGAACCATGTGCCGCAGGCTTTCCAGCATCGTCTTGAGCCATTCGGCGTTGCTAATCATCTCACAAACTTCGCGGTCGCCCGGCATGCGTCCTGGCATGGGGTGCGGCCCATGCTCTTCACGTGCGATACTGCCAAAGGCCTCGGCAAAGTTGTAAATCGTCCGCGAATTGCTTCCAATCTGAAGTCGGGCATTAGTATCATATCAATCACTCGCAAGTCTCAAGGGACGAAGGGGACATACCCGTGCTAGATACTCGGTGTAGCTCCATGATTCAAAGTGGCGGGAGACGGCCTGGTCGTAGCGTGTCCGTGACCGGTTGTAGTCGACAGGCGGTTCTTGCATTGAAGGCTGTTGGTGCGCCTCAAAGGGCGACGGCAAGGACGGCGGTCCGGAGTGACGGGGCGATGCTGGGTACGATACGGACATGTTGCCCTGGTGCGGTGGCGGTGGTGGCAGCGGCTGTTGAGATTGAGAAGAAGAAGACTGGGGCGGATATGGTGGTTGCTGGCCGGGCGCGTTTGGGTTTGCGTTCGGGTACGCATGGTGTGGCGGCGGGCTGTCACCGTGTGACGACCGTGCGTCACGCGGGGGCGGGCCTTGGTGGTGGTATGGTGGGAGTTGCGGAGGCTGGTCCTGCAGGTGGCCGGGTTGTTGCGACGGGTGAGGAGGGTGAGGGGGATGTTGAGATGGGTGAGAAGGATGAGAAGGGTGTGGCGGGTAGGATGGCGCATGCTGTGAGTGAAGCAGGGACTGGACAGACGACGGTGGCAGACCGCCGTGGTGCGACTCTGTGCTCGGCGGAGGCGGCGATCCATGAGCGTGGCCGGGACCGGAAAGCTGAGACCGCGGCGGTGCTGGGAACGACGATGTCGACTCTGGCCGTTGGCTGTGCTGGCTGTGCTGGTTGTAGATAGAAGAAGGAGGTGGGATCGAGGCCGGGTGGTGCAGCATTCGAGGCGAATGCTGCATGTCGCTGGGGGATTCCGCGGGGAAGGGCCGTGATGGTGCCGTCGTGGAAAAGGGCGACGGCAGGCTCTGCGGGGGCCCACTGGGTGTCGTTGAGGACGGAGGAGGAGCATGGTGGTAGCTCGAGGAGGCAGCGGCACTCTTGCCAATGACCTCTTTGAGAGAGGGAAGCGACTGGCGGTGACTGGACATGTCGTGGTCGTCGGAGGTGCGCCGTGACTCGATGGGAGAGATCATGCCCGCGGCGGGACTGTGAGCGTGGGCGTGGGCGTGTTGTCCTTGGTGTCCTTGTTGCTGACTTTGCTGTCCTTGTTGGAAGTAGCCGCCAGACGAGTATGACGAGGGCGGATGGTGTGGATAGTAGGGGGTGTTTGGGCTGATGAGCGCTGCTGTGGCCATGTTGGAGGTGTCTCTCGCGTCTCTCTCTCTTGCGTCCCGTGGCCAGCCGTAGTAGCCGCTGTTGCTGTTGCCGTTGCTGTTGCTGTTGCTGTTGCTGTTGCTGTTGCTGTTGCTGGCAGGAGATATCCTGAGAGTTTTAGAGTCAGAGTCGGATGAGAGAGTCAGATGACGGTTAGAGTCCAACGACTGGACTGGACTGCCTCACCTTTGCCTTGAGCCGGATTCGCCCGCTTCCATAGCGGAGGGCGCAGGGTCGTGATGCACGCAGATCGGACGGTCCTGCGGCCGGTCTTATTCGACGGAGCAGACCGGTGCTGTGGACATTTAGGACGAGTAAAGAAACCAAAAAGCAGTTCTCGAGCGCGGTTCGTGATCCCGTATTCTATGATCCGTAATCGTTCCGTAATTCGACCCGCAACTCGACCCGTATATCGTGATCCCGTCAACCGTTGTTTTGATCCGTGGTTCGCGATCCGTAGTTCGTGGGTCGGCACGGCCCCGTTTTGTTGTGCTTTCTCGTCGAGTTTCGTTCCGTTCGTGATCTTCCCGTTCTTTGCCTTTATCTTAATTCTCGTGATCCGGGATCTGTAGATCGTCGTATCGTTACGTGCTGTCTATATCTTCGTACACACAGAGATTGACCGACGTCGTTTGTAAGGGGATGCGAGGCAATGCAAGGCGCAGTGAAGGAAGAGCGAGGTGAGAGGACGACAAAAAGAAAAGAAAACAACAAAGGGGTGAGTCGAGGCCGGAAGGGGGGCGCGTGGCTGGTTGTTGGAAGAAGAGAAGAAATAAACCGAGCAAATCCAACGACGAAAGGCGCACGAAGGAAGTCGAAAGGTGAAAAGTGCGAGATCAAAGTCGAGGATCGTGGTGAAAGAAGGTAAAAAGGTAAAATTTCAAATACGAGTACAAGTTCGCGGTGTGTGTGTGTAGTGAGTATGTGGTGGGCAGGCGTCTAGTCATGTAATATGGAAAGAGCGTGCCAGTTCGAGAAAGGGAAGGACCAAGACCAAAAAACACCAGGTCAGGGAAGGAAGCAAGAAAGCAAAGAAAGCAAAGAGAGCAAAGAGAGCAAAGAGAGCAAAGAAAGCAGTCGTCGGTGCTGAACCTGCCTTTGCCTCTTTTCTCTTTCCTTTATTCTTTTTCCTCTTTCCTTTTTTGCGCTGAACAACTCTACGGGGCGGGGCTGGAGCGAGAAAGGGAAGGCACACCTGGGATTTGCTACGATTGCTGAGATCGAGCGCCTGGATCTTTCCCAAAAGCTTGCTGGGACTGCTGGGACCGCTGGGACCACCTGCCCGAGTTGAGTTGCCTGGCGAGCCTGGGTTCTGGGAAACGAACGGTCTGGGAACGGACTGGGACCTGTGGACTTGGGAAAGCGCGATGGGACGGGATGGGATTGAGTGGGTAAGAGCGAATCCTTGGGTTGGGAAAGGGGTGGGTGGAGGGTGGAGGGTGGTGGACCGGGGGAAGGAAGGAACGAGGGAACGAGGGAAGGGGTGTGGGGTGGGGCGTGTGCATACGCTGAATGCGTGTTCCTGCTTGCTTTGCAGAGGGAAGAGAAAAGTGACAAAAGAAGGGAAACGAAATTGGGGACAGAAAAAAAGTGAGCACTCAGTACGCCGGGGGTGAGAAAAAAAAGGGGGGTTTGCGGAGCGATGCGGTGACTGTGGCTTGGCTTTTGGTGGTGGTGGACGATGGGCACGAAGAGCTTACAATGTGGACAGGCCATCGTTGATCGCTCTTTCCCACGAGGGCAACGAATGACGAGCGGACAGGGCGAGCAAACACAAAGATGAGCCGTTCGCACCTTCTCTCTTGTCCAGACGGGTGGAACTGGGACGGCAGGTGCGACTGGCGACGAGACATCAAGTCAAAGTCTGTGCATAATCTACAAGTGTACGATGACGATAAGTGACAGTATTACGTTGAGTACGACGTATGGGCCATGCAGTACTCCGTAACGTATTTTTTGTTACGACTTATCGACAATAGTGGTATTCTTGCCGTTCTGTTATTGCCCACAAGTGTATTGGCAGACAAGCTATGGGACGCTCTCGCGTGCATGGAAGTTTATTTTGCTACGCGCCTGCCAAAATTAAGCAATCAGGCCAGGAGGTCGTGGCAGAAACTAGGAACAGGGCTGGGCATGGCCAGGTTAGGCCAGGGCCAGGCAGGCGCGTCCGGGCGCTGTATGAAAAGCCCGGTTCGCCCACACAACAAATACCAAAACCGCTAGGGCGCTTCGATAACCAGGTTTGATCGCACAGATCGATGGGATAATTATGGGATGGGATGGGACGGACGGGGACTGGAGCTGCTGGGTCTTGGGCCTTGGGACTGGGGACCGGGGAATTGGAAAAGACGGGTGCAAGAGAGGAGGAAGAAAAAGGCAAAATTAGTGCAAAACGCGTGAATGGAATAGCGACAATAGAAGTGCCTCCGGATCTTTCTGAGTTCTTTCTGCATTCGGATAAAGCAAGACCGGCAAATGAAATGAGAAGGAGGAGGAGCACCGGAGCAGCGATGTAATCGATCGCTGCCATCAACAGACGGTCTTGCGTAAGTTCTCACAATGAGTTGTCACTCACTGTAAACTGAAGTCAACTGAACTCACCTGAACGTACTCTGTAAATGAGCGAAGAAGAAAATGCGAAAATGCGAGGGAAAAAAAACAACTCGAAAAAGCACACACCCTCTCTTGTCGGGCTTGTCCCCTGTCATGATTTGGATGGCCAATTCTGGCTAGTTCGTTGCGCTCATTGAGATCGAGGCGACCAGGGTTGTCCCAAAGCGGCAAGGTCGAAAGGTCGGGGTGTGGGATGTGAGGTGACGGAAGAAATTCAAAAATTCAAAAGGAGACAAGGAGCGAGCCTGCAGACTGCAAACGAAATGACGAAAAGACGAAAGGAGGGTGAAGGATCTGGCCAAAGTGGAATCAGCTTTTCGGCATGTCGAGATGGCTCAATCAGAGATGGCTCCGAGATGGCTGAGATATGGCTCCTCAAAGATGACGCTCTGTAATACGCTATGTACCGTGTACTCTGTACTGTCTACAAACAACAATAATTGGGGTGGGCCGACCGTCGAGCGAGTGAGAATTGGGACAGGAAAACAGAAAGGGACGACAAAAAAATAAGAATACGGAGTACGGAAGCACCCACACTTTTCATACTTGCCTGCACTTTGCGTGCCTCGCGTGCATCGTCAAGATTTGCTCTACCTAGGGGGCTGATTTTATTGATGGTGATGAGGAGACCGGTGGGAGTGCAGGGAGATGAAGAGACGACACTCACTGTAGAATTTGGACGTTTTCGACGTCGTAATTTGCAACTGATACGGTATTGTCGGATGCGTGTGCATCTCCAGCTCCCGGGTAATTGTATTTGTACATACAAGTTATTTGAATGTGTACGGAGTATATGAATCTCAAACTGCCATCTCAATGCTAGGATTTGAATTTGCGTCGGCCAAGTTTGTATTTCGCTGTTGAATTTGCATTTATTTATAATCAGCATGTCCCTCTTTGGCACTGACCCTGAGACGAGCAAAGATAGCAATGTCGAAAGACTTTTCGCTTCTCACTTCTCACTTTTCACTTTTCACTTTTACGTCGTACTTTCGAGAGACTTTCAGCTTGCTCTTGGTGGGTCGAATAACCCAAAAGAGTGACCAGCCGTGCCCAGCGTCTCCATGAGCTCCGACACTGTATTGCAGAAACAATACGACGTAGGGAGTATTTTTTTTCCTCTCTTCTCCTTTTGGTCACTTCTCCAGCCGCACTGTTGCTCCGGCATTTTGATTCGTCGCGTTCCGTCAACGTGCGCCAGACAAGGGTTTTCCACAAGGAGGAAAGGATCAGGAGGAAAAGAGAGAAGGTGTGGAGCGTGGAGCGTGATGAGATGGGTCTGTCGACGGAGATGCGATGCAGATGATGCTTGTTCTAATCGTTACACATGAGCTCGCTGCATGTTTATTCATCATGCTGTGTACTTGGTGCTCGAAACTTTGATACGATGGATACGCGTCGGGCAGGCTGTGCGCTGGTCGGGCTACTTGCACCGGGTACAAAGCCGGCTACTGTGTGCGCGCCATTCTCTGCTAGCCATGCGATGCAGACGCGGGCAATAACACGGGTTCCGTGCTCTGTGCTCTGTGGATAGAAGAGATGGCAAGATGTCGAGTACAGACTAGTTTTATTTAATGTATCTTACACAGCACAGTGTATGTGCATATGTCGTTTGTGATTGAGATTAGGTTGGTTTGGCCCTTCCGATTTGCTCGTTCTTCTGCTCCTTGTTTCGTTGCTGCCCGTTTTTCGCTCGGCCATGCAAGGAGCAGCGAGTGCAACGCACCTGCAACGCACTTCAGTATTTGTCAAACATTGCTTTTCTACGCCCCCAATGCCGCCCCCTTGCTCCTTCCTGCTGCTACGGTGGCAGATACAAGGAGCATCGGCGATGGAGATGGAAGGAGCTCTGTTCTCTTTCTGGGACGATCGTTTGGGCCAGTTTTTGGGACGAAAAAAAAAAAAACCATTACTGTGTACGGAGTAGGTGATGTGTGATCTGACCACGTCGTACGGAGTATGTATGTCAACGTTGAATCCGTCCCTGCCGGGGCAGGGAGACGAAAGAGATGGAAGAGATTACGCTGCGATTTTGGGTCTATCAGGGTGCCCTGTGAGCGGCGTCGAGCCATCTCAGATTCACGCACGATAATGCACACAATGACACAATAATGTCCCCTTATATCCCGCCAGCCCGCGTAGTAAGATGCAACGACAAAGGCTCGTTAATGCCAGTCTACGACGTACTATTTGGTATTCTAACGTGGTCTGTCGGCCTGGTTCCTGCCCTTGTCTCCGTTGATCGCTCCTTCCCTTTCATCTCGTCGCCCTGGACAGTGGAAAGCTCCCCGCACCAACGCCAACGCATCCCTGGGCTCGGGTGCAGATTTTTTGGATTGTTTTGACAGGCGGGAAGTTTAGCGGGAAAGGAAGGCACCTTTTCTCCCAAAGCCACGCTTTCCCACGCTTGCCCACGCTTGCCCACGCTTGCCCACGCTAGCGTCGCTGTCGCGTATCGAACAATGGCAAGGTAGCCCAGCTCGCCTCGAAACGGCAGGCGCGCCCCATCGATGAGATTCGACAGAAATCGACAAAAAAAAAAGACAAGAGTCAAAGACAAAAAGGCGGGACGCACATAAGATATACAATAAAGTCATCACGTAAGGACATGACCTCTCTCGCCCGATAGCACGAGGACAGCGTGTGCGTGTCATGCATTCTAAAGTAGGATGCATCTTACTTATGAGCACCAAGCATCTGGAGATCGTTTGCACTAACGCTGTATGTACATATTATTATGATGAGAGCAGGGACTGGTAGGGTCCATAAGGTGCGTCGTACATAACAAGATCGAGTAAGAAAAAGGCACAAAAGGTATGGGAATGACGAAGCGCACTGTTTAGAACATGGGTGAATATACGTGTTTCTTAGCGCATCGCCTCACCGCGTTTTGAGAATGGGAAGGAAAGAGCGGTCTTTCCTGCTGGGAGTGAGAGCAAGAAATTCACTAGCGAGGCAAGAGCAGAGGCCAGAGGCAAGAACGGAAAAGGCAAGAGCAAGATAGCATATTCGAACATCAACCTCATCTTCTCATAGATCTTGGCCAGAGGTCGTTGACGAGACTATCGCCGGATAGAGAGATCATCGCCGTCATCATCGCCATCCGCCGGCTTGGTTACCCACCGACATAATCATCGCCACGAAAAAACGGTCCCGCGGCCGCGGAAGCGTGCTTTGCAGGTAAAGTTGGGCGACGGTGACAGACAATTGCACGTAGAAGTACCCGCTGCGCTGTTAATGTTGTCGCTGAAGAATACAGCATGTGCACTCCGTACACACACTTGACATGCTCAGTAGAGCCCGAGGTACAACACCTTTTAAAAACCCATGGCGTCATGGTGTGACTACCGATCAATATGAATTCATTCATAGTCATCGCGACAACACAAAAGGACCAAAGAATCCAGAAACCTAGAGGCCTAGGGACCAGATCGTGCCATACTCCAAAGTCATACGTCATACGGACTTTACGTCAAAAAAACAGTGCTTTTGCAACAGGAAAAGAAGCTCACTGACCAAGAGGACGAAACCATGGGGGACTTTATTGGCAAAGGATTGAAAATCAAATACAGAGTACTGTATTACGTTGTAGAGGACACGAACAAGATCAACCGAGTACTCACATGCTTGGATCAAATACATTGCTGCATGCGCTGTACTATTTGTATTAGTATTTGTACGGAGTATGTGTGCCGTCTTTCTGCACGACGCTGTGCGACGTGATACCGCAAGATACGAATAACCAGATACTGCAGTGGACCTCGTCCCCTAGTCCAGTTTTACTTGTGCTCAACGCCCACGAATAGTTGCCTCGGTGGACGGACAATGTAGCAGCTGAGCACTGAGCAGTGAGCACTTAACATAAACAGGAACGGCAAACTGCCCGCTGTGGGCCCAGGTGAGGGCTGTTCCCTGGTCTTGGGACGTTTCCTTTTTGGAGAGAAAAAAAAGCTTGGGCAATGAGCCTTTCCGCACAGACGACCGAACCAGAATTTTCATCTCGCTTTACTCGCTTGGACTTGACGTCGTAGCGCTTCCCAAGCAATAAATAGCCCTTGACTAGACGCCCTAGGCTCCTTAGGCCCGAATACTCGTATCGTAAATCGGTCGATTTGAGATTTGATTCTCGAAGCTCCATCTCGTACCCGAGGAACAGCGGGACACGGAAGGGGACATTGGGCCTACGAGATGAGGAGGTGGAGGGAGGCTGAGAGGAGCCAGGGGAGGCTACGGGAAGTATTGAACGGAGTCTGACGGAGGCGAGGGAGGGTGTCCACGGTGTGCACAGATGCTACAAATAGCCACGGGAAGGTACTCGCGTCTGGATGAGTACAGGGGTGTACGACGTGCCAGTACTGTATCTCACAAGCATCTCAAAGCATCTCGGAGCATATCAGAGCATCCCACTTTCATGTGCTAGCCCGAGGAGAAGAGAAAATGATGAAAATAACGAGATTGCAGAAAAGCAGAAAAAGCCTTGATGTAGGTTCGTATCTCGCAACGAGAACAGATGTAGAAGAACAAATTAGATCCAAGACGTGTGTCTTCTTTCGAAAATCAAGAAAACTTATTGATGGATTGGTTGTAGCTTAAACACGTATGAAGTAACTACGCAGTATTTGTACTTTGCACGCAGATGAGCACAACTTCGTCACATATATCCACAAAAAGCACACAAATTTTTTCATGTGCTAGGGCGAAGAGGAAAAAGGATACGTAATCGAGAGGAGAATAAAAGAGACATTGAAGACGAAAAAGGAGCACATGGGAGAAGAAGAAAGAAGAAGAAAAAGCGTGGCTGGGAAGGTACAGAGTGCGGTTTGTAATCAACCAAAACACCAACAAGCGAGGGAAGAGGAATAGAAGGAACCGAACAATCAACAAGACGTGACGGAAAGACGGAAAGACGGAAAGACGTTGTCAAAAACGGTTACCAACACGAGTCGAGGTCGCCGTTGAATAACGAAGAAGGGGCAAAGAACGAAGGCAAAAAGACGCGGAGAGGGTGGCAAAACCGTTGGAAGTCTGTTGGCTCCCCGAGCTCCCTTGTCCCCTTGTCCGGGGCCGTTCCTCGCGCTTGAAGCCCACAGGAACAAAAAGGAGCTACAAGCTGTCAAAAAACATGGCCTGCCCTGGACGGACTGGGCGACGGCGCAGCGCCATGGAAAGACAGCAAAGCAAAGCGAAAAAGAAAAGTACCCGAGAAGAATAAATAAATAAAAAAGCCCCAAAAAACCACCGCCGATCGCACCCCCGCCATCGCCCCCTTTACCAGATTTGCTAGATTTACCAGATTCAAGGAGCAAAAGGTACGAAGTAATTAAGATGCGAGTGAGATAAATTACACCCGGCAGACATTGCTGATCAACACCAGAGTACGTCGTACGAATAGACCTTAACGTCAGGCGAAAACCAGAGCCTGGCGAAACAGAGCCACGGGTCGCTGAAGACCCCTATTCTCTATTCTTAATTCTCCTCGTTCGATTTGTGGCTCTTCGTCATACTCCGTACAAAGTACTCCCTTGACTTCGTATCTCATCTGACATTGCATCGCTCATTTACGACGTACTACTTTTACTTTTCCTTTCTCCGGTCCACTGGTGGAGGACCTGGTCCCACTCCATCCTTCCACTCTTCCGCTCTTTCGATTTCGATGACATCGTCTTGTTGATTTCTGTACCAGTCTCTTTCCAGTCTCTTTTAGGCTGGCCGATATAACCCTGTTAAATTCTCTTCTGAATAGAAATAGGAATAGGAAAGAGAAGAGAGGAAGAAACTTCTAGCTGGGAAAAGAAAATGGGCTGATCGAGTGCTCATGGTGGGGGTGTGTTGGGACCAACAGACGAGAGAAGAAGAAAAAAAAAAGAAGAAGAAAAAATTGCAGCGAAGAAGAGAAAAGAGACGGAACAAAAGTGAGCTAGGACGGGGCTAGGGGGTGTATGGAGAAAAGAAGCGAGGGGCGTGTGGTAGCGAAGGCTAGCGGCCCCAACTGGTCTTCTTCCTGCTTCTTGTGCGGAACGAAGAAAAGCTTTGGCGAAAGTTGCATGGTGGAAGTTGCAAGGGGCCCGAGAAAACGGACAATGCAGCACCTGAAAAGAGACTGGAAGGCAGCAATAAAAAAAGCAAAAGCGCGGGGAGAAAAGGAGCAGAGGGTGTGTTGTGAACAAGGACATGGGCTCGAGAAAAGGCGAGAGAAAAAAGAAAAAAAGCAAAGTTGAAGAAAATGAAGAAGAAAGAGATCGTTACGTCGTACAGGGTATATGTACAAAGACGAACGGGCACGACGCATCTGTGATTGTTTTTGCAGGCATATTGTGCAAGGACTTCTTATGTATCCATGTACGGGCAAACGTCGTACAGGCTGGCAGAGTACACGATAAAAGGCACTCGATCGAGGCAGTGCTTTCCTTATTTTGCCAGAGCAGTGTGTGATCCATTGCACTTTCCCTTTCAGCTTGCCTCGTAGGCTGTGATGGAAGGCGCGATGGGGGCTCAGAAGGGCTGGGTCAGATGCTCTTCTGGGTTGAGTAGGAGCAGTGAGCACACACATCAACAGGAAGGAGCAAACGCCCAATATTCTGTAACCGACCTTGGAGTACGGAGTATTACATACTGTATATGTAATAAACATTTTATCCATTATTCTTATTCCCTTATTTTATTGTTCCATTTTACATTTATCTGCGAGCTCTTCGTCTTCCCAGAGATCTTGAATGCAGCGCTAGCAAGCGTCATCGGACCAATCGCGATCCGTGGGTGGGCAGGACTGGAAAAAGAAGGGGGGGGCAAGGGGAGCAAACAAAATACGAAGTAAATTGATTTTGTGATTGTTTTTTTCTCTGTTGGCCTGAGGTGGAAGGGGGTGTGGGGACAATAGGTGCAGAAAGTGCAGGCTGGCTGCAGGCTGGCTGAAAGAGCGTGAGGCGCAAGCAAATATTGAACCAAAAAAAAGTAAACCAAATTAAGAGAAACAAAAGAAACTAAATTCTTTTCAGCGCGTTCAGCCTTCACAGCGCCAGCCTTTACACAGTACGGAGTAGAGAAAAGCAAGTTATGACCGGAACGCGACTCTTCGTTTGTGCACAACGACAACGCATAAGGTCGTAGGAGAAAACCGTGAGGCCATGTGCTGGACGTGCCTCATGGAAGTTCTATTGGCAAACGCATGAGAAGATTACTCCGTAGAATAACGCATCGACGTACGCATATGTACATGTACTCCGTACTCCGCACAAACACTCCGAAGACTACGAAACATACTCACCATGTCGATAATTGCATGAATATGCCCAGTCTGCACAAAAACGGCTGTATCTCTAGACACAGAGCCGCACTATGCTCTTTCTATATGCATAGTATTACGTCGTACCCTCGTCTCGCTCGGCATAAATATGTACATATGTACGTACAAATTTACATACTCACACGCGCACAAGATGCTCCGATCGGGTTTCCGACCATCTCACTGAATCACTCATCTCACTCATCTCACTCATCTTGCCATCAAGTCATCTTGCCATCCTTCCGTACTCCGTATTGGTCCATGCTTTTGCGGCAGGGCAGGCCCTGCCTGTTCTAGCGGCTCCAATACTTTGCGGATGCCCATTCCTCCTTCCTTTTTCCAAGGCCCCAGGGGGCTATGCTTCGCTACCAAAGGAGGCGTTTGACGAGCAAGAAGGCTAACTTCAAAAAGAGTCAAAAGAGTCAACAAGAGTCAAACAAGCAATATTGAAAACACGCGAATTGAGGAAAAAGAAAGCCCAAAAGAAAGAAGAAAGGAAGAAGAAGAAAAAAAAGAGAGAGAAAAAAAGAGAGAGAGAGAGAGAAACAACATTCGGCGAACGTTGAGGTCGTCGTCTGTTGGAGCCCTTCGGGGACGCCGTCACCCGTCCTGTAGCGTCAAATAGCGCCCCTGTAGTGTGTTCCTTCCCTCCTGTAGCGCCTCCATCTTGAAGCCTTTTTTACACCCTCCTTACAGCTGGCCCTGCCTGGCCCTGCAGGCGCCCCCCCACTGCACCACACTCAATAGCGGGCTCTGCCGAGGGATGGTCCAGGGGCAGAGGGGAAGGAAAGGACATATCTTGACTGGAAGTACGGAGTATTACGACGTACGAAAATGTAAGGAACATCGGACGGGAGAAACGGGGAAGGGGAGTGGAAAGTGGCTCGAGTCGAAAGGGGAAGATGAAAAAGGAGGACGATCAACAAAGATTGGCATGTTTTTGAGGGGTGGGACCCAGTGGGTGAAGCGGTTTTGGTTTTTCTGATAGCAAAACTGCTCAACGGTAACGGTTCGGGACGACGACCGGGGGAAAATGCACCGGGCAGCGTGCTTGAATCTTTAACAAACGTGCGTTGGTGAGTGGCGAGTTGTTTGTGTACAGTGTATCTTTACGCATTATGTAGGCCACAGACTGGCTCGTCGAGAAAGACAAGAGCAAGTAAACAAAGCTACCACTCTTTCACTGTTTCTGTTCTTCTGTTTTTTTGTCCCCCTATATTTATTTCACCACCACCTGGCCCTTCTCCATCCAACTGCTGTAACTCTTATTACACAGCACAAGGCAAAGGGGGACAAATCTGCAAACATATCGATACAGCATCGATACAGGGGGTGAGACGGGGCTTTTTACGATTTGCTCGGTAGAAAACAGAAAACGATGCTCCTCATTTCGGGGGTCGTGCCAGACGGGCTTGCAGGGTTCCAAGCCCCATTCTGCTCGTGGAGCTCGTGGAGTCGTGGAGTCGTGGAGCCCCAAGGGATGAAGTGAACCTGTCTTAGACCCTCAGTGGGTAAAGAGAGAGACAAGACAACAGCACAAAGTAAACCAGAAAACAAAGAAAAATAGAAAACACACGGAGACACAAGACACAAAAGGGCACAAAGCCACGCCAGATCGGCGTCTGTTTTCTGCTTCTGTCTTTGCAGTTCGTGCGTGCCTGCCGGCAGCACGTCCAGCCTCACTCGTCCCATATCGATGCAAGCATGCTCTTTGGAGAGAGAGAAACACCGTCCATCTCAGCCTCTCCTTTCCTTATTTGACTCCTTTTTTCGGCAGCATACCCGGTACCATGGAGTAATTACTGGCTGGCATACGACGTAATTTACATATTGACAGATGGCCCTCTTTCTCGGCAGCTGCCCCCTGTATAACCAATATGGAGTACTGAGTACCACAGTAGTCAGCTCGCGCCTACACAGTAGTGCCAATGGTCAACCAAACTAGGATACAAAGAACTAAAAGCCTCAAGGGAGAAGACCTCGGTGAGAACGACGTCGGTAGAGATTAGTGGATCAGGGCAAGTGCAAGTGAGTGAAAATGGATAGTAGAATTAAACCTAATGGAATGTACGGATGTGTATGTCGTACGACGTGATGTGTATATGCATCTTACAAAATATTTGCAATCCCTAAAGAAAAAGAGAGACAGGAGGGGACAGGGCTGCGATATCAAGTTCGGCGTGCATCAGGCTGTGCAGCTGGATATCATCGTGGGCGTGGAGGAACGCGCGTGGCCGGCACGTCGTCGAAGAGAATGGGGAAAGAGAAAAAGAGAGGAGGTGACAAATGAAAGCCGCCAGTGCTGGCGGCCACGCTATGGCACAAGATACTTTCTGGCCATACTCTTTATAGATGTACTTCTGGTGAAGACGATATTTGTTCCTGTGTCGTCGTGACTTTCCACCACTTGGCAAGACTTCTCCCCTTTCCCAACTTCAACAACGCCGTCCCCTCTGCCATACGAGGCCGGTTGCTGGTTTGGGCGTAGTGACTGCGGCTGGCTGTGCAAGCTTTGCAAAGCTTTTCTTTTCTTTTGGCATGGTTTGTGATGGTCTGGGATCGCTTATGATAAGCTGGACGCCAACACGGACGCCGATACGTCATTTTTTATTTTCGGTGAGCCTTTTACTCTCTTTACTATTTACTTTTCGTGCCTTTTGTCGCTTCTATGGCCTCGCTTCTCATTGGATTCTTTTCTTGCTTCTTTTGTCTTCATATTTCTTAGCTACCCACCCCTCCATCTTCCTTCAAGCCCCAAATCCCACATCTTACGATGCGAGATTGCAGGTGGGCAGGTGCTTTTCTGATTTTCTCCATTCTCCATCACCCCCGGGCTAGTGCGAGGCTGGACATGGGGCATATTACAGAAAGCAGTACATGTACGGAGAACTCCGTACGAAGTAAGCTGTAGATGTCGATATTCTCGGTACTGTGCAGTTTCGATGCCCTCCCAAAAGGGGAGAACAAAAGCAAGGGACAGTCAATATGGAGGGATGGTGGGCGGAGGTAATAATAGCGCAAACGATAAGGAAAGCAATATTACGTCGTACTCCGTACAGTATTTCGGTCTGGGCGGACGCGTAGAAATATTCCGTGGCCAGAATAGTATGAATACTGTCCGACGAAGCTGAATGTTCCCAAATACGACGTAGGTAAATACAATCCTAAAATAACTCATAAAGTAAAGAGACAAGAAATAAGGGAGGGCTGAAGGAGCCGGCGTGAAAGACGGATGTGAGAAACGATAACTCAGTGAGTCGACATGAGAAAAACGGTCTAGAGCTGTGATGTAAGTAAAGCAGTATGGCCGGGCCTGCCCTGAGTGACATACGATACCGAGGCTATTGCAGTTGTGCATGTCCATTGCATGGCCATTGCTCTTTCCCCCTGTCATGTGTCTTGCATTTGAAGTCGTCTGTTCGTGTCTGCGACCTGTCTGCCGAGAATGGCAAGAACGCGACTCTTAGTTTCGGCGAGGAAAGAGCGGTTTTCGGGAGGCGCCAACACCCAGCGGAGGAAGGTGCGAGTGGGAGTGTAAAGGAAAGAACGAACGACAATGAACGACAACAACCGAGACTGCTGTCTGGCCTTTCAGCTCGCGGTCTCGTAAAGAAATGCCCATCGTTTCTGATAATACCATCATTTCTGGGCATGAGACGAGATGCGACCGTGCCACACGACAGTATGTACACCGAAAATACCGAAAATAAAAATAAATACAAAGACATCCACACCCGGCCCGGCACCGACCATCTGGCTTGGCCGCCTTTCCGCTTTTTTCTTTTTCTTCTTGTGTGTCCCAGAGTCCCAGACCAGGGGCCGGCGAACGGACATGAAAGACGACAGCCAGATGAAGCAGATAAAGCAAATATAGATTGGGTGCGTGGCCGATTCCACAATGTACGGAGTACAGCGGGCGTCGTCATTCGACCAGGTGGCACAGTGAGCGAAAATGGGCGTCCGCCATGTGCTCAGTGGGGACGAGAAGACGTTATGTGTGCACTGTGCAAGCAAGATACAGAAGACGTACGGAATATTCACACAGATACACGTTGACCCCCATGCACCGCACTACCCACGCATTTTACGCCTGGACGGCTCGACGAGTACGGGAAGTTTGCTAGACGATGCGCCTGGCGATTTAGTCTTCCTTTGTCCTAAAGTCTTAATTTACTCTTATTTATTCTCCTGGATCCGGACCAGATATGGACCCAGACTGCCAGATGCCAGATGGCACTTGCCTAGCAAATACGTAATGGACAGGGAGCTCTTTCCACGTTGGTCTTTCGTTCTTTCGTTAAATGAAGTACGCCGTAATACTCCGTATTTCCTAATTTGGTCTTCTTCTTTTCTTTAACGTTTTACGACGTATACCTTCTTCGTTTCTTTTTCAATTTTTGCTCAACAGCCTCCGTGGAGATTCAGCAACTGAGCAGAGACGAGAGAACAGCTAAGCCTCAGCGCCTCTGTCTGTCTTCAGTCTTCAGTCTTCAGTCTTCAGTCTTCAGTCTTCAGTCTTCAGTCTTCAGTCTTCAGTCTTCAGTCTTCAGTCTTCAGTCTTCAGTCTTCAGTCTTCAGTCTTCTGTCTTCTGTCTTCTGTCTTTTTTATGATATGCCATTCACAGATCCTGCTCTCCAGGTTCGATGCAACACACCGCATCCTGATTTCCTGGCTCTGTCCTGGCTCAGGCCCCCTGGCTTTTTTTGTCCTCTTCTATTCCCTGGCTCCTCGCTAGCTCGATCGCCCTTACGTATATTATGGTCCATGGATGACGGGTGCGGGTTGTCAGGATTACGGACAGCGGACCTTGGACAGAGGTGTGGCTCAATGATCAGTGATTGTGCTGTTGGTCTGTGAGGTGTGATGATGGCACTCTGGCTGCACCTGAATCTGGAGCCTGGCTGTTGGCACGGCCTCTCCTGGCCATCGACACAACAAAAGAAAGGCCTGGCCATCCCGTCCCGTCCCCACAAAGGTCGCCGACCTCGACTGCGAGTCGTCCCGACAAAACGATTAAAGACATCATAGCATCGCACACGTCCCCCCAAACCCTTTTTTCTTCTTTTATTCTCACCCTCCACCCTCCTCCATCTGCCGCCCCTCATCTCCTCCCTGGATCCCCGTTTCAGGTGCAGGATCTCGTTTTCCTGTGGAATTAGTGCGATGCGATGCACGACGTATTAGCTTGGACTCTTCCTGGTCTGTGGTCTGGCCCATCGCTCATCTGGCCCATCTGTCCATCGACCATCTGGCTGATCTGGAGCGCATGTTGTGCAAGGGCGATCGTCAGTGTGGTTTGTTTCTGCCTATCTCTGTGTCCCTGCCTCTGCTTCTGCCTCTGTCCTCTGCCTCTGTGTCGCCGTGGCGTTTGTCTTACACTGGTATTCCTCCATCCTCCATCCTCTGCCGCCGAAGATGTTTCACGCCGGTGAACCCAACGCCTCTTTTCTCTTTTGCCTCTTTTTCCTTGTTTTTAAATGAACATCAACGACGATCAGCCTTTTTTTTTAACGGAGATCTGCTGCCGAATTCGGTGACCATCCCGCACAAAGTCACACTGACGGCGCTTTGGTAATTTTTTGAGATCTGCTGTTCCCAGGCTCGACCAGGCTGCTAGGGGGGGTCGGGAGGGTATCATCGACCTGTCAAAAAGCCAGGCATCAGGAAGAGGGATGCCAGGCGAGCCAGGCTAGAATGCCAGCTAGAATATCGTATGATTCGAAGGAATACGACGTACATGTAATTACGTCGTAGGAACACGCGTAGGTCGTATCGTAGGAATCAAACACCGTTGTAAAAGTCAAACGGGCACGACGGGCCACGGGATGAGCAATCCTTCCTCTCCTCCTAAAGTATTCCTCAGATACGACATGCTGCCCCAAAGAAGCAAAGAAGGCTACAACGCACAGATCAACATCATGTCTTGGACTGGAACCTGATCCTCGCACAGCGGTGATCCACTCCCACCGCGAGTCTGCCCTGCAGCACTGAAAGCAAAAAGTATGAGAAAAGAGGAAGAGAAACATAAAAAACAGAGCAGCAGATGATACGATGACACCGCACTTGGTCTGGTGGTCCCAAAAAGGCTTTGGCGGATCGTTCCGTTTCGTTGGAGCGCCGATGGTGGGAAGAAGGAGAAGGAAAGAAGAAGAAAAAAAGAAAAGAAGAAGAAAAAAACAGAACGGACGGCTGTGACTGTGAAGGTTGTGTCAACTCTGGAGACCGGAGACTGCCCTGGCCTGGGCCCTTCGACACGAAGAGGTTGGTAGCGACTATGGCGCATCTTACGGTAAGATACGAGAAAATGCAACTGGGTGGGTTGAACAGTGCATGACAGGGAGCATGGTAACATGGAAGAGAACAGAAAAGAGAACATGGGAGAGAGAACACGGGAGCAGGGACAGTCTGAAAGTAATAACACCCAATAATACAACTGTCCGCCCCATACTCCAAGATTGAAGGAGAGTTAAAAAAAGAGAAAAGCTTTGACTCTTTGGGTCGTCCTTCGTCGGACACAGAACATGAGGCGTAGCAACTGTACCTCCGTACGACATGCTATTTCAAAACACGGGGCTCTAAACCTTATTGAAGAAAAAGCCGGGACCAGATGGCTGGGCTGGAGGGCTGAATGGTGAGGATTGCATCTTATTTTGAATTAACAAAGGTCCGTATCTCGCTTTTAGTTGTCCTGTCATCTGTCGTTTTTTTCATGTCTACTTTCTTATTATTTACTCTGCCGTTTCTTTTTCTGTCCTTCTATTCACTACTGCGTACGTTATGCACGCCCTCGGAGAAAAGGATTCCGGTTCTATCTTGTACAAAGAATCTTGTATAACCAACCTGGGGTCTTGGTCGAGTATGTTTCTGGCCTTGAGAGAGCTACACATTATTACGGAGTACTGTAATCTTGATATTGATGACATATTGGACTGTTAGAAGGAATGATTATTGACAGGACATACTTATATACTTCGGGCCCTCGAAAGCAAGATTCTGCCTCGACTGCCGGATCGGTTTTCCCAAGGAAACAAAAACAAACGGGAAATAGGGAGCATCGAATCAGACGGGTCAGGCGATGAACGTCGCACCGCGCCGTTTGCCTTTCCTCCTTTCTCCTCCCTTTTACGATCTAATGCTTTTGTCTCCCTTTCTCTCCCCTCGCTTGCAGCTGGCCACTCCCAGCGGGACACATGCCTGCATGTTTGAGCAAACGAAAAGGAGAAGAAGAAATACAAAGTAAATGACAGTTAGACAAGCGCCAACCCCCATCTCTCGCCACCAAAATAAAACAAATCCAATGTCTGCACGGGCATGCACGCGCGTCTGGCTTCGACAGCTGGTGAAGAAAAGGAAAGTGATGAACCAACTGCTGGCCCGTACGAGATATTACAAAACACCTGTGCAAAAGATAAATAAAAGGGAACATTGCCTTGCTGTGTGAGCAAACTGAATGCAGAAGTAACAAAACTTAGCACAATTTATGACTGGTCACATCTCACGATGCTAGCCAGGCATGAGAGATGGGAAGAAGAGAAGGGGAAAAAAAGAAAAAGAAGAAAAAGAAGGGAAAAAAACTGAGCAGTTGCAAAGAATAACTTCTGGAGGCTGCCAATTATCAAACATTCAATGGCCAGCTCTGAGAAACCATTTTTTCACTCCGGCTTGGGGCGTCGGATGCTGGAAATTAGATGCAAATCAGCACAGTAATACGACGTACAGCCCTTCCAGTCGCCGTCATGTCACAGGTCCACAATCACAAGGGGTGTGGATCGAACTCGCCCCCCCCTCCCCTTTTCCCGCGTGCGGGATGCCTCGAATAATTAGGAACAAAAAAAATTGACGATCTGAGGAACGGTTCTGCCGGATCGGTGATCCCGCCAATATTTCTCCATTTTCTTTTGCTGGGTCTGACTTGTCCCAAGGCGGTGCTTGTTGCGTTCGTATGAGAGGCGACCACGTATCTGACTTGGGAGGATGTGCATGATTGACAACCGCCAACCACCCTCAACTGCATTACAGAATATCACCCCCACTAACCTGTGCTTCCCTTCCCGATGCTCCCCAACCGAGCACAAGCGCAGAAGGCAAAGAGAAAAAGTGTGGGCTGGGCTGCCTGCATGCCGAAATACTGAGCAGCACAACAATGAAGAATAATGGAGAACATTGTGCTGGGAATAGGAACAACACCAAGTTCTCGGGAGGAGGAGAAGGGGCAGACCAGCAGTGAAGTATCTCATTCTCACGTTATGCTGGCTGACTGTCAACTGTGTCAACTGTTGGTTCATGGTGACCGTTGACCGTTGGCTATCTATTGTTGGCAGTTGACTGTTGGTGTGTATTGTACTCCGTATACTCCGTACATAGTGTAGGTATGTTGGTTCTCTGTGACGAGGAATCCTTGTTGTGTTACCACTCCCTCTTTAGTCCCTTTCCTTTTCACACCGACCGACGATAAAGGCGCCTCGGTGCATCGACGATGCAGATGAAGCCACCATCAGCGGGTCCAACAGAAAGAAGAAAGATGCGCTGGTGAATCCGTTTGCCTCGCCGCAGCCGATATGCAAGTAAAGTCCTTTTTCATCATGTTTGCATATATATCACAGGCTCTAAAGTGAGCCAACAATCATCGTTTTTTTCTCCCCCTGTCTGTCGCGACTGCGTTATGACAGGTCAAAGTTGACAGTACTTAGACAGCCAGTCAAGACACATACGCCGAAGATACGCAGACAAGCCGAAGCGAATGGATAACGAGCTGAACGAAAAGACTGCACCGGCAACGAAGTTGCAACCCGGGACGAAATAGACGAAAAAAAAGAAGTTATGTACAGATGCGGCTGGAAAGCGCCGATCTTTTTCGGCACGCATATACGGAGTACGTCGTAGGCATGTCTTGTCTGTGATCTACTGAGGACTGAGGACTGAGTACGGCGTACGACGTATGTTTGTGACCGTTTGGTTTCTCCTTAGTTCTGGCCAGCGATGATCCTTTCCGTTTCTCAGCTCTCTCCTCGCTCATGTCTCGCAAACCCCTGTCTCTTGTCCTGTCTCTCGCCTCCTGTCTCGTGGTCTCGGCGTCGCCAAAACCCGAAATAGGGGACGATGACAAACGAGATGAGGGGAGAAGGGAGAGAAAGAAAAGAAACAGAGCGGTAATCTGCATCGCCATGGCGTTGGCTAAAAGATGCATAAACATACATATATGTACATGCCCACTTAGTTGCCGTAACCAGGCGCGGCAAGTGCAGTCCCACATTAACGGTTTGGGCTTTCCCTTTCCCGCTTCCCGGGCCGAGAAGCTAAAAAATGCAAAATTAGTACAGAGAAAGCGAGGGAGGAGCGCTTGGACGAAAGGGATTGAGGAAAGCACGATACACAACGCACGCCGTGCGCGTTCAGAATAGAAGGGACATAAGAAAGGAGGAAGGAACAACCGATGCAGAGATGCAAGGCGGGCGAGCGCAAGGAAAGAGCGGCAGATCGAGTGTCGCAAACGAGGGAAGGAGCGAGTGAGGAGTAAGAAGAAGAAGGAGCAAAAAAGGAAGCAGCGAATGGCAAAAAAGTTTCAGCGCGATGCTTGGCGGAAGGAACAACTGAGCAATTTTTTAGTCTTTTCCTTTTCACTGTGGTAGTTTTCTTTTTCTTTTCTTTCTTTCTTCCTTTAAAAAGAGGTGCCTCGCGTTCGTCTGTTGGAGATGTGGATGTGGAAACTCGATGAGGGTTGCTTTCCCGCCCTGTCTCCTGTTTTCTGTCCAGCCTTTCCAACTGCCAGCACTCGGGCCTCGCCGACGCGGAATGGCTTCCGATGTCAACAAGCCGCTTTCGCTGCCGGTTTTTGGTTGGAAAATGGCAGATAGCATCGACTTTTGGATTGGTTTTCCTCTTACGAAATACCCTGCATGTCTCTTCTCTTTTTCTTCTTTACTTACGGAGTACTGCCGAGTATTGGTTGCGGAGAACCCCTCAAGAGCAACTGTTTCACCAAGCCCTAAGGCGTCGAGTTTAATGACGATCCCGACAGAGCTGAAAAGATGCAAAAGAAAAGGAGGTAAAAAAAAAAGAAAAAGAAAAAAAGGCTGCGGGCGACTCCTCCCTCATGCCGTTGGCGACAGGGCTGTGCTGGAAAGAAAAAGGAAAGAGAAGAAGTAGAAACAGTGGTCATAGCCTGTCGAGGAAAGCCGTAAATCGGGAGACGAAATGCAGATGCAGGTAATCAATAAAAGGGGCGAGTGAAAAGAAATAACAAAAAGAAAAGAGAAGGCGAAAATGCATTGTGCCTGCCGGCAAGGGCCACAATCATTCGTAACATAAAACATAGCACGGTCTGCCATTGGTACGTCTAGAGAGAGAAAAGAAAGCAGACGCATAAAAAAGAGTGAGAAAAAAAGATCTCGGCATGCGCAAGGCAAGGGAGGAAGAAAGACTCCGCGTGCACTATTCCTGCATCTGTCCAGGCAGGCAAGGCATTTGCACGAGTATCACCTGTGCATCGTAGGACACAGAACATAATGAGAAGACACACCATAGTGACCATAGATGATAGGGGTGACGGAGCATCTGTGCTCCGACCGATGCATCGATATGTTGTGGTGGCGTCCAGCCACTGTCTTTCTGGGCCCCCCTTCACTACTCCGTAGAGGGTGGCCCTGTCTTTATCGTTCGATTTGCCTGTGGCTTACCGACGGGGGAAGTCAAGAATCCCAGGCGAAGTGATGAGTCTGGAGTCTGGGAAGAGAAGGCGAGGCGCTGGAAAGCTGGAAAGCTGGAAAGCTGCAAAGCTGCAAAGCCGGAAAACTGGAAAGGGAAGTGACTTTCCCCATCGACTGGTCGATTGCGTACACGTTGTGCAGTTGTTCAGCGACCGGTGTGTGCCCTGCATACCGAGAATGATGAGAGACAAACGAAAAGAGCGAAAAGAAATACGACGTAGAGGGAAAAGGATGTGAAGAGCGGAGAAGGGAGAAGGGCAAGCATTGTGACAGGTCATATCGAGCGCCTGTGCTCCGTGCTCAGCCTTTGCATTTTCTCCTTTTTCCTAGCCCCCCGGGTTTGTACAGGGTAGTGCATCTTGTATCTTGTCGAGAACATGATAATGCACGAAGCGGGAGGGCAAGGGCAAGGGGAATGAGAAAAATGGAAAATGGTCAAATGGAAAATGATCAAAGTGGGAGGGAAGCAGGGGGAGGAAGAAAGAAAAGAAAGAACGAATAAAGCGACACAACGCAAGGCATCATTAACCCAAAATAGACCTTTCAGCAGCATCCCATGCATCTGGCCTGGCCGGCGAGGCTCCTTGCAGAATATATGACAGGGGTCCACTGTGAGTGTCTCTCTCCCTCTGTGTGTGTTTTTGCGGGTGTGCGTGTCATGCGTTTGTGTGTGAGTGGAGTGCTGTTCGTTTATCTTTTTCTTTTCTTTTCATTTCTTTTTTTTTTTTTTTTTTTAGCACTTTTTGTGCCTCTTCTCTCGTCTTTCCTTCTGTTTTTTTCCTGCGAACTCTCGTCTTTCCCTCTTTTTTCATTCTGCGATTTTTTGGGATGAACATTGATACTTGCCCTTTTTGACCGCCTCGCCCTCGTTTGCATTCTCGGCACCGCTCAGTGAGACAAAGATAGGCAGATGAAGATGGGGCTGAGGGGCCTCGACTGACCAAAAAAAATCAGAGAACGGCAAACGAACGGCAAACGAGCGGCAAAGCGGGCAGAGTCAAACGAGCAAGAACCGAGCAAACAAACAAACGGGCAGAATGATGTGCAAGAAAACGACACCAAGTGAGCAGTTGTCGTCGTTGATCGCCGTTGCGGCCCCTGCAAGCTTGGTGGGCTGTTCCGGTGCTTGGGCTGTGCGTGTTTGAGCGTGTCGAGCGTGTCTTACGGGAAGGAGGAGGAAGTTTTCCGGGACAGTAAGAACTACTCCGTACTGAAAAATAAGATACTCCGTCGAGTCCGTACTCCGTATATTGTGCAAAGAACAGAGAGGGGATGTGACGGACAGAGTGCATTAGCTTTGGGCTCGCGGCAACATGATGTCGCGGAGCGGGAAAGACAAGCAGGGGTCTCCATGTTCTCCGTACTCTGTATTTCTGTGTAAATATTGCTGCGAACACAGGGAGTCAGGGTTCAGATCCTGCTGGTTCCTCTCGGCGTGCGTTGTACGTTCGTACAAAAGTTGCTCCATACGGTGAACGATTGACGCTGTTGCATTCGATTGCGTCGAGTCCGAATATACAACGGCAAATATGCTTGTTGTACTCCGTACAGTCTGTCCCAGGAGACCAGAGACCAGAAATTAAAGCGCAGAAGATGCGGCGTACAGCAGTATCGTCGTACGTGGTGTACACATACACACGCACAAAAGTAGGACAGAGCCAGCACGACCACAGAGCCACCCGCGTTCCCGTTTCGTGTCTCGCCCCGACCATTGCATCGAGGGGGACCAGGAGGGCAGGATCTGGTGTCCTCGACACGGGTAGATTTGCCAACAAAGATGGCGAGAAGGTAGGAGAAGGGAGAACCATGACCAGAAAAGGAGAGATGCTGGCCATCACCAAATCTCTTTCCCTTTCCCTTTCCTTTTTTGATTTGACACAGCACGTCGTATGTCTTGCATTGATCCAGACCCTGACCACACAGAGTCATGACGAGACCCTGATCACCTTGACCCTGATCCAGTCGTCTCTCCATCTCGTCGTTGCTTGTATATGTGTTATGGGTCAGTGCTGGCCTTTGGCCTTTGGCCCTTCAAGCATATGAGAAACCTATCATCTTGCATGCCGAAAAGGGGACAATGTGCCGAGACAGGACTTGGTATGCAGCAGCAAACAGATTTTTTTTTTTTTCAAGACAAGTTGGGCGGTCAGCCAGAAAGGACCAGAAAAAAAGGAACCAAACAAAAAAACAGAAAGCAGTATATTTCATTTGCAAAATGACTTTATCGTGAGGTGAAGCAAAAAGAACCATCCTTTTTGGTCTTTTTGGTCTTTTTGGTCGGACTGAACACTGTGTACAAACGCAAACGCTTCATGTACGGCTACCATGAAAGGTGGAAAGAAGAAAAGAAAAACAATATGCGAGGAAAGAAACAAGGCATGACGATGCGGATGACAACAAATCCAAAATCGTTAACCAAAAAGTCACACCGTGTGAGCTAGCACCCCCCATATCCACGAAAGTTGCCCAGCAGTTTGTCGACGCCCGGCACGTCCATGCCCTTCCAGCCGGCACCCTCGGCCTCGCGGTTGCCAATGTCGATGACGGCACCGACAATGTCGCGGGTCACATGGTCCGAGACAGCGCTGTCGTGCTTGTACTCGGGGTGCTGGTCGACGAACGAGCGGATCCAGCGGGCGGCCGTCCAGAGCTCGCCGGACGCGCGCTTGCGGATGAGATCGAGGTACGTAGACAGCTGGCAGCGGGTCTGGACGTCGACGTTCATCGAATCAAGATAGCTCTCGACCAGCGGGATCAAGCCAGGGAAGGGGGGGTCGGCGTTGTCGTTTGACTTTTCAGTGTTGCCGTCGGTGTTGGCGTCCACACCGTACTGTGGATACCCCGTGCCGTTGATTATCTCGTTGATGGTCATCGGACGGTACTCATCCTCGACAGAGCCCAGCTGCACGGGTGTCTCTGGCCGGCTCTGGACGTTAGGTGTGGTCGTGCCCGAGGCATAGGCGCTGTTCGTGCCGTCGCCGTGCGGCGACCGGTGCCGGCCGTAGCGGTGCGGCCGCGGAGCATTGTAGAGGTTCTTGCGAAAGTAGAAGCGCTCGTTCAAAACAGCGTCGCGGGCATGCGCTGTCTCCATGTTTTCTGTGACACGGGCAATGGGAATGTAGAAATTGAGGTCAAACGACAGGATGGCGCGGGTCACGAGCACGATAAAGACAGCAAAGGCGGCGTTTTCAAAGTCGGTAATCTGCACCTCCATCGGCCGCACCTCTACACGCCAGCCGATGCTGTTGTCGGGCGGCGGCGGCTTGAAGCGCATGTGCTGCCAGTTGGTCGACTGCAGGTTTTCAAAGTGGTTCGTCTGGTTGAGGTCCAGCGTCTGCAGGTCTTCCGAAAAGATGACAATCGGATCTCGAATAAACAAATGGGCAAAGTGTGTGGCCAGCCGGTCGTCCATGCCGCCCTGCATCAGCTCGGCCTTGATGTCCTCGTCGACCACGAGGTCCGGGTCAAGGTACTCGGGCCGCAACCGCGGGTCGGTCGAGATGTAGGTCGAGTTGGACGCATAGCGCGACTTGGGTATCCGCCAGCGGTCGTTCTTGAGCGGCTGCTCGCCCAGCTCTTCAGGCGTGCGGTCGTCCACGGCGCGGCTGATCTGGTTCCAGCGCACGTCGGTGTCGGCCAGGAATCCCTTGTAGATGGGCGTGGCCGCCGTCAGGGCCAGCAGAATCGGGCCCAGCGGACTGAGCTGGTCGTACAGCTGGCGGCCTTCCGTAATGTTCTTGGCCTGGAACGTAATCTGCAGACAGCAGCTGCCCATGCCAAAGGCCATGGCGTCCATATGGATAAAGTTGTCGGGTGCGGCGCCGTTGCGCACATCGGCGTCCTCGGGGTATTGCGTGAGATTGTAGTTGACTGTCGGGTCCTTCCACGGCCAGGGCGTGTTGACATCTTTGAAGACGGGCACGTTGACCTGGACCTTGCGGCCGCGGCGTGTGCGGATATTAGCCGCGAGCGTCGGGAAGCGGATGTGCGGGTTGGCGATCTCGTCCGGCACAAACTGCGAGCGCAGCTTGGGCCCTGAGACGGGGTAGTGCGGGTCGGAGAAGACGCCCGGGAAGCCGAGCCTGGGGAATGTGGTGAGGGTAATCGGGTACTCGTCGGAGCGCATGTGGTCCTTGGCAATGACGCGCCGCAGACGCATGTTGGGCTCGACATCAACAAGCTCTTTGAGTTCGATGCCCCATGGCTTGCCCGGCGTCGACTCGAGCATGAAGCGGCCGAACTCGGGGTGGAAGACGGGGAGGGGGTCGGACTTGCTCTCAGCGCTCTGAGCAGCATCTGTCTCGGTCTGCTCCCCCGTGCAGCCGCCCTTGGCCGCGAGGACCGCATCGTTGGCCAGAGCATCGAGGATATCGGCCTGGCGCAGCGACAGGAGTGACTTGTCGCCGTTCTTGTCGTAGATCACAACGAGGTACTCGACCTCGTCGCCCCAGAGCAGGGCATCCCGCTCTTTTGTCTTGGCCTTGTTCCAGATTTCGAGGAGCTGCTTGATGCCCCATTTGCGGACCTGGTCCGCGTGCGTCTTGGCCTCCGGCCAATCCAATGCCGTGCCGAGCTGTCTGCAGGTGCAGAACAGAAGTGGCCTTGGTTAGCCGTGTTTTCTTGTGGGAAGAAGGCTGCTCGCATGCGGTGGTACTTACAAAAGACCCATTGTGAAGCTGTGTCGGCCAATGAGCACTGAAGTGAATCAAATGCAGCCGTGATCTCGTAATCTCGTGATGTCGTCGAGGTCGTCGAGGCCGCCGAGGTCGCCGAGGTCGTCGAATGCCGTTTTGACTGGAATAAAAAACCACAGACTGAAAATTGGGAAAATAACACCAGCCCAGTTCGGGTGGACAATGGCAGTAGAATATCTGTAGGAAATAACCAGACAAAAACAGAAAATATTCCTTTTCAAAACCACACAAAGCTACAACTCTCAGGACCCCTCTCTCAAACTCTGAGCTCACAGCTTCGTTTTCGTGATGCCCACGCGATGCCACGCAAACAGCCCTGGCCCCCCACCCTCTGCTGGTCGCGAGTCGTCTAAAGGGCTCTAAGCGGCCCTGGCCGAATCAACCCAGCGAACTCGTTTGGGGTTGCAGCGTGGGAGTGCGAGTCTGAACGGATGTGAGCAATGTCGTCATCCGAAGCACGCAACAAACAGGCGATGCGGTTGGCTGGCTGGCGAAGGAAAGGATGCGAGCGAGGTTCGTCCCGGGTTGCAGTGGGTGAGAATTGAAGAATCGATGTGTCTGAGATTGACGTCGGCGGGGTGAGGAGACAAACGTCGAAAAAAGGACAGAAAAGGAGAGAAAAAGAAAAAAAAGAACAAAAAAAAAGACAAAAATCCGTCAATTTGGGTCAGCCGAGACTCAATGCACAAAAGACACGATACTGAGATGCTCGCCAATGCCGGCCAGATCGTGACGATCGCAGAACAGTAGACAGCAGCCGGCGGTGGTCCTCACGACTGTCTTTGTCCTGGCAGAGGGGAGACTCAAACGTTTTAAAGGTGATATCTCGGGATCGTATGGCCGTCTCAATTTCGGCGCTTTTCACATTTTCGCCCTTTTCGGCCCCCTCCTGCCTAGCTAGTAGCTTTTGGGTTCTGCGCGAGGAAGGTGCAGGCGCTGCTTAGAAATCCTGGCTCAGGGCTAAGGTATTTCGGAGCGTTTTCACTGCCGTTTTTGCGTTCTGCTACTTGTTAACTCATAAACTGCACTGAAGCGCGTTGACAGGGCAGTAGCGTGCGGCACGAACTGACTAAAAGCAGAAAGAGGGTTCGTCGAGGCGACGAAACGGCGGCAGGAGCCCCAGAAGGTGCTGCAGAGGCTCCTTCCGGTCGCGGACGTGCTGCACGATGCTTCTTTCGTCTTTCCTCTTTCCTCTTTGCTGTTTTCTTTCCACGTCTGTTCACGTCATCGCAGTTTCCGTTTTCTCCTCGGCGCTGTGCAGAGACCAAACAGGCAGGAACGCCTTGCCAGCTGACAAACCCAATGCCTATTGAGTAACATCGGCTTATGCCTCGTCATGACTCGAATTGTCTTGATTCCACACGATGGATAATCCAGCTGCAGCTTGTCCGGCTGTCCAGTAAATTTACTTTTGTCAAAGCTGCCAAAACGCCCTTCCCCTCACTAGACTTCACATGGCGCGGCTCTGCCCATTAGAACACGAAGAACGGAGAAATACGTCTACGACGTAATTACGTCGCAAGTACTCCGTAGAATAGACCGCGGGGTCGATCGCATGCGCCAAAGCGAGTCTTGTAATCTTTTGTCTCTTTATAAGCATATCTCTCTAAAAGGTACAGAACCTGCTGGGCCCACTCCTGCCTGCCCTCTTGCCTCAGGCAGCAACTGCCCCCCAAGACGCTTCACGCAGACGCGCGACGTGATTGACGCGAAAGTGTAAGGGGCCGCCCCTGCTAAATGAGGTCTCCAAAAAACAGTAGAGCTTTGCGCCAGCGAAAACCAACAGGTTTACATCTCGTTCACCCGCACCTCTGCATCCTCTCACCACCATCACCTCTGTCGCCATCATCTCGATATTCGACATTTGCGATTGCAGCATTTCATCGACCGTCCATCTCCCCGACGTGCATCTCTCGACTGCTGCCTAGCTGCGATAGCTTTAAAGGAGCTTAAAAGCTTCAAAAGCTTCAAAAAGCTTCACTTTCACTTTCACTTTCACTTTCGAAAATCGAGACACAGCCGACATCACATTCACGCTTCGGTGCACCCAGCGCACCTCGGACGGGCGCCATGTCCGAAATCACGATTGACGCCAAGACCTTCCAGGACCGCGTGGGCGACTTTGTCAACGCCTGGAAGGCCGATACGAAGCGAGCGGGCGATGATGGCGTCTTCAACGGCGCAAGCTCTATTCTTGTGATGATGGGCAAGGTCGAAGAGGCCCCCGAGTACCAGAAGAACAATGCAGTCCACGTAAGTTATTGGAGGAGGAGGCAACCAAACGGCAACCAAGCCACCGGTGAACACTGTTGAACACCACTAACGACTTAGTTCTGGCTTCTTGGCTACGAATTCCCGACGACGCTCATGCTGCTGACGCAGGAGACGCTCTACATCTTGACGACGGCCAAGAAGGCCAAGTACCTCGACCAGATCAAGGGCGGCCGTTTTCCGGTCGAGGTGCTTGTGCGTGGCAAGGATGCCGCCGAGAACGACAAGCTGTTCCTCAAGGTTATCGAGGCGGCACGCAACGCCGGCAAGAAGATGGGTGTCCTGCCCAAGGACACGTCGCGCGGCCCCTTTGTCGACGAGTGGAAGAAGACGCTCGAGGAGAACGGCAAGGATCTGGAGCAGGTGGACATTAGCAACGCCCTGTCCTCGGCGGCATTTGCCGTCAAGAACGAGACGGAGCTGCGCGCGATGCGCACGGCGTCGCGGGCTTGTGTGGCACTGATGCACCCTTACTTTTTGGATGAAATGTCCGACGTCTTGGATCAAGACAAGAAGATCCGCCACACCGCTTTGGTCGACCAGGTCGAGAAGATGATTGACGACAAGAAGTTCTGGAAGACGGTTGAGCTGCCCAACAAGTCCAAGCTGCCCGCCGAGTTTGACGTGGAGCAGCTGGACTGGGTGCTCGGCCCGATTGTCCAGAGCGGCGGCAAGTTTGACATTAAGTGGCAGACGGAGGTCACCAGCGACAACCTGCAGCCGGGCATCATCATCGCTGCCATGGGCATGCGTTACAAGTCGTACTGCTCGACCATTGCGCGGACTTTCTTAGTCGACCCGAACAAGGCACAGGAGAGCAACTACCGCCTGCTGGCGGCTGTCCACAGCATCGCCCTCAAGGAAATCAGCGACGGCGTGGCCTGCAAGGACGTCTATGCCAAGGCCATTGGCTACATTCGCAGTAAGAAGCCCGAGCTGGAGAAGCACTTTGTCAAGAACATTGGCTACGGCATCGGCCTTGAAAACCGCGACTCGACCCTCCTCCTCAACAGCAAGAACCCGCGCGTCCTCAAGGACGGCATGACGCTCTGTGTCACGACGGGCTTCAGCGACATCGAGAACGCCCAGTCCAAGGACAAGACCGACAAGCTGTACTCGCTGGTGATTACCGACACGATCCGCGTCACCACGGGCGAGCCTGTCATTTTCACGGGCGACGCGCCCAGCGACGCTGACGCCAGCTCCTTCTTCTTCAAGGACGACGAGGAGGCCCAGCCCACGCCCAAGAAGGAAAAGAAGGACGCCCGCGTCGGTGCCGTGGCTACCAAGAACATTACGAGCACGCGCCTGCGTTCCGAGCGGTCGACGCAGGTCGACGAGGACGGCGACAAGCGCCGGCGCGAGCACCAAAAGGAGCTCGCCCAGAAGAAGCAACGCGAGGGCCTGGAGCGCTTTGCCGAGGCGACGGGTGGCCAGAACGGCAAGGAGATTAAGAAATTCAAGCGCTTCGAGTCGTACAAGCGCGACAACCAGTTCCCGCCCAAGGTGCGCGATCTCGGCATTGTTGTCGACATCAAGAACAACACCGTCATCCTGCCCATCATGGGCCGCCCTGTGCCGTTCCACATCAACACCATCAAGAACGCGAGCAAGAGCGACGAGGGCGACTGGTCCTTCTTGCGAGTCAACTTCTTGTCGCCCGGTCAGGGTGTCGGCCGCAAAGACGACCAGCCGTTTGAGGATGCGTCTGCTCACTTTGTGCGCAGCCTGACCTTCCGGTCGACCGACGGCGACCGCTACAACGACATTTCCAACCAGATTGCCGGCATGAAGCGCGACGCCACCAAGAAGGAGCAGGAGAAAAAGGACATGGAGGACGTGGTTGAGCAGGACAAGCTCATTGAGATCCGGAACCGGCGGCCGGCTGTGCTCGATAATGTCTTTATCCGCCCCGCTATGGAAGGCAAGCGTGTGCCGGGCAAGGTCGAGATCCACCAGAACGGTATCCGCTACCAGTCGCCGCTGAGCGCGCACCAGCGCGTCGACATTCTGTTTTCCAACGTCCGCCACCTCTTCTTCCAGCCGTCGCAGCACGAGCTGATTGTCATTATCCACATCCACCTCAAGGACCCCATCATTATAGGAAACAAGAAGAAGACCAAGGATGTGCAGTTCTACCGCGAGGCCACGGACATCCAGTTTGACGAGACCGGCAACCGCAAGCGCAAGTACCGGTACGGCGACGAGGACGAGTTCGAGGCCGAGCAGGAGGAGCGCCGCCGGCGGGCCGAGCTGGACCGCCTCTTCAAGAGCTTTGCCGAGAAGATTGCCGAGGCCGGCCGCAACGAAAACCTCGAGGTGGACATGCCCATCCGCGAAATCGGCTTCAACGGCGTGCCCTTCCGCAGCAACGTTTATATTCAGCCAACGACCGAGTGTCTAATCCAGCTGACGGAGCCGCCGTTCATGGTGGTTACGCTCGAAGAGATTGAAGTGGCCCATCTCGAACGTGTCCAGTTTGGCCTCAAGAACTTTGACCTCGTGTTTGTCTTTAAAGACTTTACACGCCCACCTTTCCACATCAATACGATTCCGGTCGAGTCTCTGGAGGATGTCAAGGAGTTTTTGGACTCGTCCGACATTGCCTACTCCGAGGGTCCCCTCAACCTCAACTGGCCAACCATCATGAAGACCGTCACAGCCGACACGCACCAGTTCTTTGCCGACGGCGGCTGGGGCTTTTTGCAGAACGAGTCGGACGATGAGGATGCCAGCGAGGAGGAGGAGGAAAGTGCCTTTGAGATGAGCGACAGCGAACTCGAAGACCCGTCCGAGTCGAGCGAGGAAGGCTCCGACTTTGACGACTCGAATGCCTCGGATGAGGCCAGCGACGAGGACGCCAGCGAGGAAGACGAGGGCGAGGACTGGGACGAGCTCGAGCGCAAAGCCAAGAAGCGCGACCGCGAGAGCAACCTCGACGATGAGGACCGCGGCAGCAAGAAGTCGCGGAAGCGTTAAGACTGAAAGGGGTCGAGTTGAGCATGTTTTAATCTATACTACGGACGTTATTCTTTTCCCTTCTTGTCTCTTCTTGTCTCTTCTTTCCTCTCATTTGTCACTATATTTCTTGTTTCTTGTACTCTTTTCCATTACGCTTTTGCTCTTGCTTTGTTCACTGTAAAATGGGTCTTGTTCGATAGCTATTTGCGAGTTTTTGATTTGTGGAGTGGGAAAAAAAAATTGAAGGCTTTCATGTCAGTTTTCCAGAGACAAAGGTGCGTTGGCGAGTATGAACGTCGTAGTTACAAAACAAAAGCACGAGATGATATCAGGCGAAGAGTTGCAAAATCAAATTTAATTTATTGAACACAAACTGTAAAGAAAATCCCTTTTGAAAAACGCCATGTAAAGAGGGAAAAGAGAAAAGAGAAAAGAGAAAAGAGAAAAGAGAAAAGAGCAAAAGGGGAAACAAGGGGAATGTGAACGGCGGAAGTGCAATGTGAAGTAAGAGGAAGCAATTGAAGCAACTGCTTCTTCAATAAAGTACAGCATAACATCCATATGGACTGGCTTCCATGGCGCAACAGCGTAAAAGGAAAGAAGAATGAATGACATAAAATGAGAATAGTCGGAAGAAAGCCCATAAACCAGAAGACTCAGAAATCAGGTACAAAGAAAACAAAAACAAAAATACAAAAACAAAAATACAAAAATAAAAACAAACAAGCCAAGAGAAAAAGATGAGAGGGAAAAAGAAAAAGGAGCAGATAATGAGAGAGAGGTCGAAAGCATGCTGACAGATGTGCCTACGCCCACTACTCTACTACTGCGGCACTCTTCGCCGCCCCAATAGCTGCAACCATCAGCGCCGGTTTGGGCAAGGCATTCTACGCTCCGCTGCCACCGAGGTCACGGCCCGACGCCAGGACGGCACTGCCGCCACCGGCACCAGCACCACCGGCCTGCCGCGAGGGCGCAGGCGCGTTGTTCCAGGACAAGTAGGTGTGGTCGCCGAGCTTTCTTGGCTTGATCATGTGGGTGACGGTGAAGACGGCACCGAGCAGGATGCAGATGCCGCCGACAACAAGATAGGCGATGCCAAGGAAGGGGTTACGGCCGCCCATGACGGTGCGAGTGGACAGGATGATGGACTTTGTGCCCTTGAACTCGGTGACGTTGAAGACTACACAAAGGTTAGGGGGGACTCAATTTGAACCAAAATCGCTTCGGGGGAGGACATACAGCTAATCACATCGACCTGGTAGGTACCGCTGCGCATGGCGGTGGTGTCGTTGCGCTGGGCGAGCTTGCTGAACGTGGGCAGGCCAGCAGTGCGCATCCAGACCTGGAAGGCCTCGTCGGTGGACAGGTCCGGGGGCGGGTTGGCGTCGGTGTAGCCGTTGGGGTAGCGGTGGACCCAGTTGGGCGGCGGCGAGACGTCCGCGTAGCTGACGCCCGAGGGGAAGGGGCCATACAGAGACTTGTCGGAGCTCCAGGCGATGTTAGTCTTGTTCTGCATCACATACGTCTCGTTGTCGCTGCTGCCGTCCTGGACATTGAGGAGGACAGGGCTCGAGAAGGTGTCATTAAAAAAGGAGTTGGCAATCAGGCCGCAGGGATAGTAGGCGGCGCCGGTGCTGTTGAGCTCGAGCGGGTCGCACTTGGAGTCCTTGACGTCGGAGTTGCTGACGACATCGCCCTTGAGCTGCTTATCATAAAAACTGTTGACGTAGCGACGGTGGTTCTGGTAAAAGTTGGTGAGGTGGTAGTAGAACAAAACGGGCGGGCCCATGCTCTCGGGAATGTCAAACTGCAGGCTGCACACGTTGACGGGGAACGGCACCGGCACGCCGTCGTACGTGACGTTGATGGGCGTGCGCTTCCACATGGCGGCGGCGGTGGTCGAGTTGCTCGACGACTTGAACTGCATCTTGACGGCCGACGACGGCATGGCCTCGAAGCCATTCGTCGGTGCCTGGGCGTCGCAGTTGCTGTACTCGAGCTGGATCATCTGCACCTGGGCGCTGACGTAGAGCAGCACGCCGCCGATGGGCGCGAAGATGATGCCGATGGCAAAGAACAGCGGCAGAACCGTCTTGGGGGTAAGGATGGGCCTTTTTTTGTTAGGAGTCTTTTTTTTTCTGTCGAGTTTCTCGTTTCGAGTTTCTCGTTTCTTCCTTGCTCTCGTTCTGTGGTAACTTACTGCCATGCCTTGAGACGCTGTTGCCGGAAAGCGGTATCTGTTTGTTGTCAGCACAGTTCTCGATTGACATTGCCATCGCTTCGCCGTCGCGATCATCACCAAATCTTCAATCGGCTTCATCTTCCTCGACCTCATCTTCAACACCACCGGATCGCCAGGAAACATGCCAGGACACGCCAGGACGCCAGGACGCCAGGACGCCAGGACACTACAGGACGCGCCCGGCATCGCCGGAAACCACTCCATCACTCCCCAGGACGGGCCACATACTCGCAGGTCTCTTGCTCTTCTTCTTCTCCTGGTGCTTCGAGTCGCTTTCATTCGAAGCAATCGAGTCGGCATGGCCATGCTCGGCCGGCTCGTCGTCGCGGGGGGCCATCTGAGCGGGTGTCTTCTGTGTTGGGTTGTTTGTGTTTCAGTGTCGTCGATGTCGTCGATGTCGTCGCGTGGTGGATCGTTGATGTCGGATGTTGAGGTCAAATTCAAATGTGTTGCATCGCCTTTTTGGCTTTCGCTGGATGCTGGATGCTGGATGCAGGATGCCGATGGGTGTTTTACTGCTGGCTGTTGCCGTTATGCGTTCGCTCTTTCCCCCTTTGCTCTGACACGGGCGTTCTGGCAAGAATTCCAGGAGGTGGTCCACTGTCCACTAGCACCTGCCCCAAACACGAGAAACTGCACTCTACGCATTATTACTTTTAGTGGAGCCCGTCTCGCCCGTGGCGCGGAGATTTCGCTGGTAAGCTCAGCCACAGCGCATTCTCGCACTCTCGCATTGCTATTACGACGCGGTGTGGGTCTGTATCACGTGATGACCTATTTCAGGACATTACGGGCCTTGTTTCGGGCCTTGATAGAATCCGTCCAGCTTCAGCCAGGCTAGCCAGGCTGACGGCCAAACAGGCAGAACCAGAACAGGCAGCACACTTTTTCAGCAGGGAATTCAAGAAACAGGCGAAACAAACGTAATGATCGACAATACAAAAATGTAGTCGGAATGAATTATACTCCAAGGAGCACTGTGTACAAAGAGTATCGTCAAAACGATCAATGTGACAACGCGAGACGCAAGGGGCCAGCGCGCCGGGGCAGGGCCAGCGCGTACATGAACATGAAAGCGCAAACTTCTTAGCTGCAAGTAAGGGAGTGCCGAGCCAGTTGAGTTGCATCGTTGGAGTGTCGTTGCAAGTTATCAAGGTCTGCAAGCTGCAGTTCATAATTTGATTGCTTGTTCTTACAAGCACAATTTCTTCTTTGAAGGATCGCTTAACTGCATATCACAGTCAACTTTGTAGGGAAGGAACAAGCAGCCAGATGACAATGGGTGCTTCTCCGCAAAAAAGAACAAAAGAACAAAAGAACAAAAAGGAAAATGGAAGGGGCGAATCCGTTGTCTGCCAGCAGGCTCGGGGCTGGAGACTCCCTACCGCAGCATCGCACCTGCCACATCCACATTCTCATAGGGCGATCTGACCCTCCTTCCTGCCGTTTGCCATTCGCGCAGCCAATCTGTCGTGTAGTGTGGACTGCACAGAAGCTCCAGAAGCCGCCTTCTATCTTTCCAGTCTTTCCACTTGCGGAGGGAAGTGCCGCATGGTGGCCCGTGCGCCCTTCTAGAATGGTTCCAGCGTCGCTGACTGGCCCCTTGTAATTGCGAGCTTGATGGGTGAGGGGCTGCCGGTCCTCACAGTGTAATAGAACCTCATCAGAAGGCGAGAGGCAGGAGCGCTCTTTCCCCCACCTTTCTGCTCTTTCTGCTTTTGTTTTCCAGCTGCTCCTACCTCCTACCTTCTTCTTTGGTTGCCGCTTGCCTTACCTTACGTCGTACTGTCTTCTGGTCTTCTCTTCTTCTGGTCGTCTTCTGTCGTTCTGCCGTCGACTCTTCTCTCCTTTCTTCTTTTATTATTTTCCCCTTTCTGCCCTGTCATCATTCTAAGCCATCCATTAATTCATCCAACCGTCCATCCATCCATCGAGCTTCCGCTTCTCTTAGCAAGCTCTTTTCTACCGCCTTTCTCGTCTTTCCCGTTTCTGCTTGATCGCTCCTTCTCTTTCTGTGTTTCTAACTTTTTGTCAACTCACCCCACTCACTTCCTGGGCTGGGAGAACAAAGAAAAGGGAAACAGCAGGACCAGACCGCCCAGACAGGAAACAACGACGCAACAAAGACGATTGATTTGCCCGCAGATAAGCAACGCTACAAACAGCTCTAGCCATCCCGCACTGAGCACCTTCCTTCCCTTCCATCAAACACCTTCCATCAACCCCCCTTACAGGTAAGATACGCCGGTCGTAGTTTTCTTTCTTTCCTTCTGTCTTTCTCTGTCCCGTCATCGTCCATCGTTCCTGCCGTCCACCTTGCCCACCCCCTGCTCCACAACCTAATTCACCACCACCACCCCTCATTTGTCGCCATCAAAACACAACGACAACATCTGCTTCTCTTCTTCTTCTTCTTTCTGTTACCTTTCCCCATTCCCTCATCTCCACCACCCACCACATTGCCAGCATCAGCATCACGACCATCCACAGCTACCGCACGTTTGTCTTTCCTGCCATTGCGAGCTGTCCCTCACCAACCTCTTTCTTCCCCGCGATTTAGCAGTATCCGTCAGCTCTTGGGCTCCCTCTGCGAAGCTTTGCTGTCTTGGTGATTCACAAGCTTTCCATATCTCTAAAGCTAAACAGTGCGTCTCGACTTTTGTTTTCTTCACCTTCCCAGCTGCCTCCATACCCATTACCTCCTGTTTTCATACCCCCATGTGGCCCATCTCAATCCGCCAGGATTGGTATCTTCAAGAGACGGATCGAAAAGCCTCAAGCTTTCATGCTCCGGTCTTGGCATATCTTGCTGCTTTTCCCACTCATCTCCCTGCACTACCTTTTCGACTTCGTGGCGGGAAAAAGGATGCGAGCTGGTGAAGAGCCGCGACGAGGTTCGCGCAACACAGACCGCTTGCTGTTTGACAGCCCTGCTCACACACGCCCACAACCCTCCGACTCCGTTCACGTCCCTCCATTCCCCCTCCATGACACACTGCACAAGCACAACATTCGTATTGCCACGCATCTGATCGATTGTGCTCTTTGTGCTTGTTTCTGTCCGCACACTGCACACCACACGTTAGCTAACAATCCGCTTCACAGGCTCGGCCACGCCGGTATCACACGTGGAACACACGCCTGTCTTTTCCGTTACCCTTGCGATTCGTCGGTCAATTTTCGACAGCTGCTGTCCGACACGATAACACCCAAACCCATCCCCATCCCAACATCACCGAAACGACGACTTCCGACGACGTCTCCAGTCTTCGCTCCCGACTCTTTCACACAAACCCAAAATGTCCGGTGGAGGCTTCACAAGCCCCTTTGGGGCCAACTCCAACCCATTCGGCCCGCCGTCGTCCGACACCTCGTCAAGGCGTGCACCAGATAACAGCACCGGCATGCAGCAAGTACTCGAGGAAGATGAAAACGATGTCGTGACGTCGCCCACGTCACCGTTCGCCCTCAAGCCCAGCACCGTCGGTGGCCCGTCCCGCGCCCTGTTCCCACCAGACTCGTCGTCCAATTTTGCTTCGCAGAGCCCCTTTGGCAGCGCGCCGCCGCCCGGCGAGTACCCAGCACAATACAACTTTGGCCGGCGCACGTCGGTGTCGGCCGAATCTCTGAAGCCCGTCACCGACTCGTACGACAACTGGTCGCCGCCCGTGCACCAAAAGTCCCCCGAACAGCTGGAGCGGCTCAAGACGGCCATCCAGGGCAATTTTTTGTTTAGCCACCTGGACGAGGAGCAGTCATCGCAGATCCTGGGCGCCCTAACGGAGAAGCCCATCCCGACAAAAGGCATCAAGGTAAGCAGCGTGCGACGCGGCAAAATGGTCAATGGACATACTTCGTACAGAGTGCTAACCCCCCCCCCCCCCCCAGGTCATCACGCAGGGCGATTCGGGCGACTTTTTCTACATTATTGAAAAGGGCAGCTTCGACATCTACGTCAACAGCTCCGGCACGCTGCAGGCTGGGCCTGAGGGCCTTGGCACCAAAGTGGACACAATCCAGGCCGGCGGCTCGTTTGGCGAGCTGGCTCTGATGTACAACGCGCCCCGTGCGGCGACTGTCATGTCGGCCGAGCCCTCGTGCACACTATGGGCCCTGGACCGCCTGACCTTCCGCCGCATCCTCATGGAGTCGACCTTTGCCCGCCGCCGCATGTACGAGAGCTTCTTGGAAGAGGTGCCGCTCCTGTCGACGCTGACACCCTACGAGCGCTCCAAAATTGCCGACGCGCTCGAGACGCAAAAGTTTGCGCCGGGCGCCACCATTATCCGCGAGGGCGACCCGGGCCACTCGTTTTATCTGGTTGAGAGCGGCGAGGCCGAGGTGTACAAATCCGGCACCGACAGTCCTGTGAAACACTACCAAAAGGGCGACTTCTTTGGCGAGCTGGCGCTGCTCAACGACGCGCCGCGTGCGGCGACGATTGTGGCCAAGACGGACATTAAAGTGGCGACACTCGGCAAGTCGGCGTTCCAGCGGCTACTGGGCCCGGTCGAGGGCATCATGCGCCGGACAAGGTACGAGGGTGTCAAGACGGGTGTCGAGGACCTGGACCCTCTGCAGACGTCGTAGGGATGATAGGGAGTGACGAATAAAGGGGCAACTGGAGGCGGCTTGGGTGCCTTTTCGGTCTTTTGGTCTTTTGTCTTTTTGTCTTTTCGTCTTTTTGGTTATTTTATATTTTATTGCTGCCATTTTCTTGCTTGTGATTTCTGTCTCTCTTTCTTTTTTTATCTGCAGCTCGGTTCATTCTCTTCTCTCTTTTGAGACATTGCAATCACTTTTTTACCCTTTTCGTTACTCCTTTCGTCTCTATATCTATTTCAAGGCTCTTCCTCTCCGATGTTGTACAGCATGTTTGTGGGCAACGCTTGAGAGGAGAATGCTTCTGGTTCGGACGACGGCGGCGGTGGAGGCGTTGTTGGCTCCTGTTGTTTTTTCATCCGGCTGCAATACGATCAAGCTCCCCTCTTTCAGGTTGTGTATTGCAGTGTTTATCAAAATGATAGTCAAACTTCTCACACCTTAGCAAACAAAATAAATGAGGACATGTATGCGGTGTAGCTTCAATGTTGGCTACAATGTAGATTCGTGGTAACTAGCAAAACAAGCAACGCCCAATCCAGGTTGCAAACTCGAAACGCCATGCGCCGCCCACATAAAGAAAAGCCCAATATCAAGAACGCAAAGAACGCACGCCTACCCAAGTGGCCTATACCGTCTACACGCCCTCCTCGCCATTCTCGGCCCGCTGCCGCCGTGCCTCCAAAATCTGTAGCCGCAGCTCTTCCGCCGCCGCCTCCGTCTCAAGAACTCGGCCCACGCCCGTCCGCCAGGTCTCTTCGAGCCCGCGCAGCTCGCCCGCCGCCTCGTTCTGGGCCGTCTGTCGCCGCAGCGTCACCAAGTCGACCTCTTTGCGCGTTTCGGCCAGTTCCGCTTCGAGAGCCTTGAGATCGGCCTCGGTCTGCCAGTTACCCACCAGCCACGCGTTCTTGCCGTAGCTGTCGAGCAGCGCCAGGTGTGCACGGCGGCCGCGCAGGTACGTCTGGCTCGTGTAAGCGCGGGACAACCGTTCGCGGAGCGACGCAGTCCCTTGAGTCTCGGTATCCTCGTCATCCACCTCATACCGCGAGAGGTCAATCGCCGCCAGCTGTGTCTTCTTGCCGGTCTTTTGGTTCGCGGCAACACGGTCGACCTCGGCCTGCATGGCGGGTGTCAGGTTCGGCTCGTAGGCCGGTCGTAACAGGGCATGGTGCGGGTCGTCGGGGACGGTGGTGCGTTCTTGGGCGACCAGGGCTTCGGCGGCGGCGCGCTGGTCCGGCGTTGGCTCGGGGTCGACGTCTGACTTGTTAGCCTGCGTAGGTGGCAGAATAATGTGCAGAAGAGAACCTACATGGTAACGATTCGTGTACACTTGTAATGTACGGCATGGTGGCGGTATGTGGATGTTGAGAAGTGAAGAGTGAATGTTTGTCGAGGAAGGCGGCTTGTACGTCGTAGTGTAGTCGCGGCTTCCTTGTATCCAGCGCAAAAAGCGGGCGGTGAGGTCCGGCAGAATCTGCCAGGCAAAGGAGAGCTTCAAGTTTATGGACGGAAAGCGCAAGTGCAACTTCCTGCCGTTTACAGAACGACTTTTTCTCTGATCCGGTGGTGAAATAGATTTCACCAGGGTGGGACGAGTTGCCCCATCACATGTTCAGTCAGAGAAATAGTAATTCAAGGAAAGCACGATCGGTGCATCATGGTGCGATGCAGGTGCGCTTCTACGAACAGCGACGTGACTTGTCACGTGACAATATGTTCTCATACTGATACCGATACTGGGAAAGGTCTTGGGTTCGATTTCCAGCAAGTCCATTTTTGTCTTTTTGTCGTTGTTTACACATGCTTCGACGTCGTTTATTTGGATTTTGCGTCTGTTATTGTCTTTGTCTTTTCATCTGTCCTCGTGGCGAGACACTTGGTTTTTTTTTTTTAAAAAAAAAATTTAGAGCTGTATTATTAGAACGGTTTTTTTTTTTTTTTTTTTAAGATTTGCATAAAACTGTTGTGCATAGAACACGATGAAACGACAAAAAAAGGTAGTTACTGGATATTATACAATGAATGCACATAAATTGAATAAACATGACAGAATAAAGTTGGAATCTTCACAAATGGGTAAATGAGACAACGTTTGCCGTGGTTTATGTTCAAGATTCATCATGTTTTTAGTTCTCAGAATCGAAGACCCTCCCGACAAAGACAAAAGGCAGCCAGCGAAAAGCATTCTCTGTGCGTTTGTAATTTGAGTACACTCTTGGTTTGACATGTTCTTTTCCATGTCTGAAAAGCTATCGAAAAAGGCACGTTATACGGTTATACACACGCGCGCGCGCGAAAGAAAACACACCTTTATGGCATTTACCAAGTCGACGATCAATATGTCTTTCGCTGTGGAAGCCTGACTACTTTCGAGGCACAGATGAGCCAGATCCTTGAAATCAAACCATACCGGAGGCGGGCAGGACGAATACATCTGGTTCTAACACAGTGCAGATACAATTGAAACCCGGCATCCGGCTCGCTGTCGTCCTTGCTGATTCTTGAAGATTGAAGATGGCCACTCCATCAACATTGCGAGCATCATCGTTGTACACAAAGATATTCCATCTGCTTTGCATACCATGAACAATTCCCTTGCGCGCAAAATGACAAAATGATACAACAGAACGACCAATAAGATGGTCAACTAAGGAACAGCATTTTTGTACTTTCTACGACGTACAAAGCATCGATACCACCTGTTCGTTGCGCACGGTAGAGTCAATGCTACACTGCCATACGCACGCCATATGCCATTCTCCGTGCCCACTCTCCGCATTGTACCACATCGTGTACCATACTGAAGCTGCGAGTGATACCTGTGGCATTCGTCACTGGCTTACCAGCATACTGGCATGACTTGATGCCTTTGCGCATGGATGGATGAAAGACCCGGTACTCAGCAGACGTGTGCGTTGAAGCTGATCTACGCTGGCGATTATAAGTATGGGTGTAGTGATGGTTATGGTTATGGTTATGGCAGTGATGATGGCCGTTGATACGGTGGTGATGGTCTGTGACGGTCTGGCCAGCCAAGGGAGAAAGTGAGAAAATTGTTGACCTTGTTCTGAGGATCGTTTAATGCTCTTGTTTTCTTCTTGTTTTCTTCTTGTTTTTACTCTTGTTTTTACTCTTGTTTTTACTCTTGTTTTTACTCTTGTTTTTGAAGCATAAATGGCTTACCTTGAGTTGTAATCTCATTTTACGCTACGACTTAAAGTCAAGAAGATTATCTGTCGACTGCTCTTCTTTGCCCTCAGATGAAGGCTGCCTTGATGACTTGATGACTTGATGGCCGCCTTTATTTTGTCTTAAGAACCATCTTGAGACGATTCATGTCATCGTTTCATCATGGGCAGGGTTTCATAGCCAGCCCCTGTCAGTGTAAGCCAGGCCCCGCAAACTGAGCAGGGCGCGTAATTCCCGGCGACGACGAAAATCAAAGAGCGCAAAGATGAGACGAAATGCAAACAGAACAAATGCAATAAGAATGCACGTCAAAAATCAATTCAGAAAATGGTCATGCTTTTTATTGCAGACTTTCAATGCACATGCGTTGTGTGGGACGCCCGGTGGCCCCTTCCCCTTCTGTCGTGCGTCTGCCGTGCAGTGTGTTGTGTGTTTAGCCCCTGGTTTCAAAAACACACCCACTTTCCTGTCGGGTCTCTCCTTCCCTCCTTTCCTCTCCACAGCCAAACAACCTCGCTTGGAGCATGCAACCATACAAAGCAGCCCAGACTTACGACGTATTACTGTGTTCTGTGTACGAACGTACGGCGTATTGAATTCCGTTCTCGCTTTCATTCTATTCAGGCACGGCAAGCTCCACGAGCCACCTCCACCAAACCCAGAAATCTGATATTCCCAGAAACCCGGGACCAGGGTCCAATACACTTTACCTCCTTTTCCTCGTCTGCCGTCTGGGCGGGAAGGCGCCTGCGACGTAGACCAACGCTCTTTCCATCTTCCCCTCTTTCCTGTCGAGCCTGCCTACCTTTCCGTTCCTTCCTTTTTCTCTGCCCTTTCCCTTTCTGACTGCTGACTCGTGCGTTCCCTGTCTGCGTACGGTTCACCGGTCGTAGTTTCCGTCGAGAAGGCGGCCACCTTGTTGACAGAACGCCTCCAGCTCCTTCCAACATCCGCGCTTCCGAGTCCCCTTGGTCATCTCGCACTTGTTGTTTCCGTCTGTTGTGCTTCACCTCACTCCACTTTCATCTTTCTCTCCCTCGTCTTCTCACCCCCCATCACTCTCCCCCGTCACCTGCAGGCTGTCACCTCAACTCCCACATCCCCTCTCCCTGTGCACATCACGGGCAATGCATCTTTCATGCCATGGCTCGCTGTCGTCTTTCTGTCGGTCTCTCCCTCTCTCTGTCCATTGGTCTCCGCCGGTAAAAATCAATGAGAAGATCTCGAAAATCCAAAGAGGCTTAATGTTTAGTTCTTTTTGGGTTTTACGGGCCCGTCTCTCAAGCCTCTCCAGTCACTTTACTCCGTACTCGCTGCTCCCTTTTTCCTCTTGTTGACTTCGCTTCTGCCACCCAGACGAATCCTCCGTCTCCAGTCCTCTTACCCCTGTCCCCTGCCCCGGTTTGCCTTTGCTTTTATGCATGCTTGACAGCCACGCACTTTTACTCTGTAGTCTCTTCATTCTTCTTTGGCGGCAATGGCCGGACCTCCCTATCGCATCTATTGCACCACACACAAAGAGCCTCACCCACGACCCGCCCACGAGACACTACGACGTCCTGCGGCCCCTGCTTTTTGGGAGCAGTGCCTGTCGTCATGGAGTCTCATCACAGCAGGCAGGCCTGGCCGACCCAACGCCAAGACTGAACAGTGGCTTTGTTTGTGGCCTCGTCTCGTCTTTGAGGACAAGGACAAGAAAAATTGTGAATCTCGCTTGGGCTGTTCTCCTGTTGACAGGCGACAGCGAGACAGCCATATGACACGATGCCCCTTGCTCCTGGGTATGGCCCCCTGGGTTTCCATGTGCACTGCTTCATTGTCTGCTCCATTGACTCCATTGTCTCCACTGACTGTCTACACTCTACAGAGTTCGGAGTACGTCGTATGGTCGTACCCCTGGGCCTGGACCTGCTTTGTCTTCATCCCATCCTTTGGTCTCTGTCCCATCTTTTCGCGATATATAACTCGAGCTTGCGTCGCCCTCCGCTTGTGTTCTTTTCTTTCTTTTTATCATCACCAACCAACATTCATTCTTCGGTCTCGACTTTTCGGCTTTCGCTACCTTCGTTCTTTTCTTCTCTTCTTCATTCTTTTCGTTGCAGTTCTGTGAACTCGCCCATTCTTTAACTTTCTGATTCTTTTACGCTCCTTGGCAAACAAACAAAGCACCAAATTATCACCACTTTCACTATCCGTTCTGAGAACATTTTATCCTTTGACTCTTGTCACAATTTTTCACAAACTTTGAGAAGAAGAACTAGTTTCTTTTTGATTTTATCTTGCAACTCATCCACCCTCTCATCAGCCCACTCACCCCAACAAGATGTCTCGCTTCGTTTCCGCTCTCATCTTTGCTTCGGCTGTCCAGGCCCGCTTTGGTCAGGAGCAGGGCAACGGCGCCATCGCGGCCATTAGTGCTTTGACCGACCTCGGCACATCGGGCCAGGCCGCCACCCTGGCCGGCACCTCCATCCAGTTTTTGCTGGCTGCTGCCAACCCCTGCGGCAAGCTGACCCAGGCCGATCTGATTCTGACCGAGCTTGGCACCAGCGATGCTGCTGTGGCGGCGGCCCGTGGCCTTGTTGCCGCCGAACAAAACTTCAACCCCTTTGTCGTCAGCATTCCCTCGATCTGCTCCGACCCGACGCTGCCCAAGAGCGAGCAGCTCCGCGGTGTCGTCCCCTTGATCGACCCTGCTGTTGGCGGCTCGGACCTCGAGAACGCCAACTCCGACACGTCCAAGACTACGCCCTTTGACGCGACTGGCCTGAGTGTTGCCCAGGTCATGATTGCCCAGGGTTTCTCCAACTTCACGGCTGTGGCTGTTGACGGTACCAAGCAGGCTGCTGCGGACCTGAGCACGTCAGGCTCGGGTGCTGCTGCTGCCGATGCCGCCAGCGCTGCTGCTTCGACTGCTGCCACCTCGGCCACTGCTGCTGTCTCTGCTGTCTCGTCCGCCAACAACTGCGGCGGTGTTGCCACTACTTTCATTACCGTGACCGCCAACGCAGCTGCTGCTACCTCTGTTGCCGATGCTGCCTCGGCCACCGTCGACACCTCGGCCGCCTCGACTGCCGCTGCTGCCACCGGCGCCGAGACCTCGGGCACCTGCACTGGCGGCGGCAGCACTATGGTCTGCACGAGCCCCTCGGTCGGTTTTGGTGCTGTCTCGGACCCCGTCAAGGGTACATTTGATGGCTTCGTCGCCTCGACCATTGCCGGCCTCGACTTTGGTCTCTGTGTCCCCACCATGAAGTTTGAGGCTGGTCTCGACGGCCGTGCCACGACCGAAAGCACCTTCCAGGCCATTGACCCGCTCGTCAACGCCGGCCAGGAGGAAGCCCTCAACCCCCAGATTATCATGAACCGCATCCACGACCAGCTGACCAACGTCTGTGGTGCCAACCAGGCTGCCAAGGATGCTGCTGCCTCGGCTTTGACGCAAGTGGTCGCCACGGGTAAGCGCGACGTCACGACGGCCGAGATGTGGAACACGCTGCTGGGCTTTGATGGTACCAACACCAACCCCGACAATGCGCCCCAGACCGGTCTGGTCGGCCACGCTTAAGCGGTGGCTGGCAGGTGAACACAAAGAGTGGATGTAGTTCGTACATGGGGTGTTTTTGAGAAGGGCCATAAAGGTCACGACAGTTTCCTTTTTCATTCATGAGTTGTATTATATTTATCAAATTTAGCACTGCCAGAAAAAAAATACACGATGTTACGGTCGCACAAGAAAAGTTTTCGAGAATATATTCGTGATGTGATGAGATGTATGTGAAGCTATTCAAAAACAGGGGACAGAAGATACTCCAGAATAAGGAGAGCCATCTATGAAGTCAAGATAGGGTATAACCTAGGCCACCTCTAAGATGAGAGTATGATGAGAATGATGAGAATGATGAGAATGATGAGAATGAGAATCAAACCCAACCTCAATGCAGGCCATCCTGATGCTCTTACATATCCCAATTGCTCTTTTTTGATGCTTCACGATTCCATCATTAATGCCCATGGAGGACAAAAGACGAAGAAGACAGCAAGGCATTGACATTGTCTGTCATCAACCTCTGCATATCTTCCAAAGTCATTCTAAGCAGCAATGACCATTGAAACGATAGAATGGCCAGATTGGCCGAACGCTGTTCTGTTCTAGTCGTTTGGTTTTCGTAGGTGATTTTGACAATGTTTGGTGAAAGCGACTTTGTAAAAGCAAAGAGCTGTAGTAAAAAATGACTTGCAAATTCACGGCAGCAAGATCTTGGATCATGGAACAGGAAAGGATGACCCGCATCGTCGGCGGAGGAGGAAGGAAGAAAGCTGCTCTGTCTGACGATTTCCCGATTGGGAATCAAGCTTGGCTTAGACCGCTCCTTCCCCTGCTACTGTGTAAATGCACTTATCTCCGTCGTTGTTTCCCTTTCTCGCTTTCTGCAATTATCACGTGCATTTTCTGCTTAAGATGTTTACTGTGTACAGATCAACGTGAGCTTGAATAGAAACGCAATTCTTCACATTGCGATTTATTCGTCAGACGCAAGGCTACACATGAGAAGAGTAGATAAGTGAGCCAGGGTCATGCAAGTCATCGGAAAATGGATACAGCCAGGTGTGGCAGACTGAGAAATACACAATATCCACCACGAAGCTAGCCAGGCCGCCTTTCTTCTCCTTCTTTCATGAGCAAGACTCTTGAACGGATGCAGGAACACGGGATAATGAATACAGATAAATAAAGATACACATTTTTAGCTCGTGGGTATGGTTTGCGGGTACGACATAATACAGAAAGACAACTTACAAGCCAAGACGCTGGCGATCATAGAGTCCACAACTGCCCCATTTGGGCTCCATCCCACATGCTTTGCTCTTTCCTCGACAAAAAAGCAGACTGCACCTTCCACTTACGGAAACTGCAGAATCAAATTTCTTATGCACGCTGTAGGCCTCACAATACGGGCGTGCCTTCCTCGTGCATGGGAGAGCGCAGTGACTCTTTCCTGTTTTTTGTCTGGCCGTTCTTTCCTGTCTGTATATTCTGCAGAGGCTCTTTCCTCTTCCTCGGGGTTCTCGTGGTCTGCCCCTTTTCCAATTCTCCCATCTTTGGACGGTAATATCACCAGTTCCTTTCCTTCATACTTTTCCCCATCCCCCTTCTCTCCGTCGAATACTTCCACTTCTCCGCCTTCCCATACCCACCCGTCTTCAGCTGCTTGGATCTCGCCGCATACTACCCCGAATGCAACACCAACACACGCCAACTCGAAAGACCCCCAGACCACGGCCAGAACCCCCCAAAAATGGAGCCTCGGAACCCCAAGTTTTACACCCCGTAGCTGCTTTTGAGAAAGAGAACGGCTGCACTTGCAGAACAACCTTCTGAAAGCGGCAAAGACGAGCCTCGGCGTCTGCCAAGGGGAAGACCAATCGAGACCGAGTGAAAGCAGTCAAGAACAACGCGAAAAAAGATACGAGAACAGAAAAGCTCTCCTCGGCCTCGCCAAGGTACGGAAGCTTAAAGACGCAAAGGTAACGTCTGCTCTGCTGTTGGTTTCTTTCTTTATTTCTATTGTCACATTCTTGCGTCGGCCGTCTTGTCGTTTTCGGACCCTCGTTTTCTAGTGTCCTTAGACGAGGCTGGCCGTCTGTACTTTCTTTTCGCATTTTTTTTTCCTGCTTCAAAAGTCAAAAGTACTAACACCAAAAGCAGAAACTCGCCGGCGTCACAAGCCGAGGCCCGGGGCCAGTTCTTACGGCGTACAATCAGGAACGACAGCACAAGCAGAAGTCAGAAGTCAGAAGTCAGAAAATCAGATTAAAGACGCAAGACGTTCGACATAGGCCGTTCCATCAGTGCCACCTCTTGTCAATTGTCAACTGTCCGTCAAGCAAGCTTGGCAACGGCCCAGAATACCACACTTAACTACACTTCTGCCCTTATATAAGTGGCACGTCTCACAAACGGAAAGAAATAGAAAAATTGGCCGATTCTGCCAAACGAGGCGCGATTGTGGCTGACCATTCTTTTGTGCTGCAGGACCTGCCGCAGAATTGCCCGCAGAAACAGGAACAAGAACGAAAAAAAGAGTGGCAAAGAGGAGAATCTCAACGACGACACAGACAAACAGCACAAGAAAGAAAACGTCAGAGGCACACGATCCCCGCCTTTTCGCTCGTTGCCTGTCAGGCCACGCAAGACACCACTTCCACGGCATCGCCCTTTTTCTTCGATTCTCGGTTCTTGTGACTGCTCGTGAGAGTTTTGTGAGTCCTGTGAGAGCCCTGTAACAGTCCTTTTCATTTCTTCGTTGGACCCCTAGGTCTGTTCCATATCGCCCTTTTCTACACTTTTTCGTTGCGCGCCGATCTTGGAAAAAAAGACCAACGTTCCCAAGTCTGTCCCGTTGTCAAACGAGTCGCAACTCGCTGAGCTTACCAGACGAGCCCTCTAGCCCAACATTCTCAGCCCCAGGGCGTATTTGTTGGGATCGGCGCTTCCCTCTCTGCAAAGCATTTCTTATTTTCTTGATCGCCAGGCGGCTAGATAGCAAGCTAGCGAACCAGGCGTCCCCGTTTGGCCCGATTTTCTGCGTTTTCAGACGAGTGCTGACGTTGCAGCCCGTGCTTCCGGATGTCGTCACTGTGCTTCTGTCTACCCACATCGACACTTTTCTTCTCTTCTTGTTAAATACTCCCTTCCGACAATTTCCCTTCTCAACCTCAATTTTCGAATCCACAACCCACGACCACCTTTCTCGAGATCTACCGACTGCCATTGAGCTTTAAGCATCTCATTGATCTGCTCCCCACAGTCGCGTGCCCCTTCTTTTCCTCGACCCTCTTTCCTCCCTCCCTCCTCCCTCGAGCTCTGCCTGACGTGCAGATCCAACACTCCCTCACAATGGCTTACAACACGGGCTCGTTCCCGCTTTTTGCGATCCAAAAGCCGCCATACACTGTCGAGGTGCCCGGCGCGCAGCCCGTCCCTGGCGAGACGATCCCCCGCCGTCACCCCAAAGCGCGCGACGGCCTCCTTGAGCGCCCCGCCCCTGACGCTGACACGGTCTTTTCTCTCATCCGCCGGTCGGCCAACAAGTACACAAACGAGCCGGCCATTGGCAGCCGCGGCTTCATTGGCATCCACAAGGAGATCAAGAAGGTGCCCAAGGTCGTCGATGGCGAGGTCCGCCAGGTCGACAAGGAGTGGGCGTTCTTTGAGCTTTCCGACTACTCGTACCAGACCTACGGCGACTACTACCAGCAGCTCCTGAAGGTCGGCAGCGGCCTGCGCCGCCTGGGCCTCAACCGCCTGGACAAGCTGCACATTTTTGCCTCGACAAGCCCGCAATGGATGACGCTGGCACACGCCTGCGCCTCGCAGTCGCTGACGATTGTGACCGCGTACGATTCGCTGGGCGAGTCCGGCGTGCAGCACTCGCTTACCCAAACAGGTGCCGTGGCCATGTTTGTCGACCCGCACCTGCTCGCGACGGCGTCCAAGCCGCTCCAGGCCGCTTCCGAGTCGGTCCGTTACGTTATCTACAACAACCTCAGCCACCAGCCCGTGCCCGACGAGCATATCGAGGCGTTCCGCCAAAAACACCCCAATGTCCGTGTTCTGAGCTTTGACGAGCTTGCTGAGCTCGGTACGGAGGACGGCAAGCCGGCGCTGGCCCCGGATGTCCCCTCGCCGGACGACCCGTTCTGCATCATGTACACGTCGGGCTCTACGGGCCTGCCCAAGGGTGTGCCTGTGACCCACGCCGGCTTCGTGGCCGCTGTGGCCGGTCTCTACTCGGTTGTTGAGGAGTCTGTCTCCCACCACGAGCGTGTGCTTGCTTACCTACCCCTTGCCCACATTTTCGAGCTAGTCCTAGAGAACCTGGTGTTCTTCGTTGGTGGTGCTCTGGGCTACGGCTCTGCACGCACACTCACCGACACATCGATGAAGAAGGGCTGCAAGGGCGATCTGCGGGCGTTCCGCCCTACGATTCTGGTCGGTGTGCCGCAGGTGTGGGAGACGGTACGCAAGGGCGTGGCGGCGGGTGTGGACAATGCCAGCGCGTTCGCCAAGACGCTGTTTTGGGGCCACCTGACCATGAAGAAGGCGCTCATGCAGAGCGGCCTGCTGTTTGGCCCCATTGCCGCCGTTGTCGACAAGATTGACAATGTGGTGTTTGGCCGAGTGCGCATGTCGACGGGCGGCAACCTGCGGTTCATTGTCAACGGTGCAAGCGGCATCGCCAGCGACACTAAGCAGTTTTTGTCGCTGGTTGTGGCACCCATGATTGGCGGCTACGGATTGACCGAGACCTGCGGCAACGGCGGCCTGGGCTCGCCTCTGCAGTGGACGGAGACGGCCATTGGCAGTATCCCAGGCGCTGTCGAGGTCAAGCTGGTGGGCCAGCCCGAGCTGGGCTATGACGCGAATCCGACCCCCGAGAGTGGCAAAGACCCGCACGGCGAGGTCTGGATCCGCGGCAAGCCCGTTGCGTCAGAGTACTACAACAACCCCGAAGAGACGAGCAAGGCCATTACGGCCGATGGCTGGTTCCGCACTGGCGACATTGGCGCGTTCGACAAGCACGGCCACCTGCGGGTGGTCGACCGCCTCAAGAATCTTATCAAGATGCAGGGCGGCGAGTATATTGCCCTGGAGAAGTTGGAGGCCATTTACCGCGGCGCCACGACGGTGCAAAACATTATGGTCTACGGCGACTCGGAGCACTCGCGGCCCGTGGCCATTATCTGCGTCAACGTGAAGGCACTGGAAGCACTGGCCAAGAAGAACAACATTACGGAGAGCGCGGCGGCGCTGCACCACAACCCCAAGGTGCGCGGTTTGGTCCTAAAGGAACTGCTGGGTGTGGGCAAGACGGCGGGTCTGACGCCCATCGAGATGGTGCAGGGTGTGGCGCTGGTGGACGAGGAGTGGACGCCGGCCAACGGACTGGTGACGGCGACACAGAAGGTGAACCGGCGCAAGATTATGGAGACGTACAAGGACGAGATCAAGAAGGCGTTTGAGGGGAAGTGAGAAGAAGGGAAGTAGGGAAGTGAGTGGGTGGAGTGTACGTTTAGAGTGAATGAAGAGGAGTGGGCTTGTGGCGGCATTGCTATGTGTATTTCGGGTCTGTATCTCATGTCATAACTATGGCTTCTGTGTTTGTTTGCTATTCAGCTTAGTCATCTGTTCTACAATCGTTTTCATTCCATTTTTCACGACAGTGTGAGACAGACGAATGTAGAAACCCAAAGTAAATTATATGTAAAAAGAGAAAACTCCCGCTTCGTTTCGCTCATGGTATCGTGAGTTGTGCAACGTATATGAGAAGAAGCAGAAAAGAGAAAGAAGAAAAGAGAAGAAGAAAAGAACAAAAAAGAAAAAGAAAAGAGACAAGAGAAACTAAAAGAGTGCATACAAATTGTCGTTATATCGCCCCCTTCCCACTACTGGCTACATCCTCCGCTTGTAGAACACCATGTAGGCACTGGCGCCGCCGTGCTGGTTGTCCCGGTACAGCCTCCGGGCCATGTCGCGGCTGTCGTTGCTGCCAATGATTACGGGCTCGATGCGCGCATCATCAAAATGGTGCCACTGATTCGTGTCGGCGGCGCCCTCGTCTTTGATAAAGGAGCGGTAGTGGCCCGACTTCAGATTGCCGCTGTGCACGATGACGGCATAGCAATCGTAGATGAACGGCGCACGGAACTGCTGCTCGGTCCGGGTGGGATCGTCGACAAAGATACCGTCGGCCGCCTGGTCTTCCGTGGTTGTGATGCCCTGCATGGTGTACGGCGTCATATCCAGCCCATTAATGGGGAACACGACGGCGGTGTTGTTCTTGCGGAAGCCGTAGTGCTCGTTGCCCTGGAAGCGGCGGAAGGAGACGCACAGCAAGTCGGGCAGACGGACCAGACGGACACGCTTTTCCGTTGTGTCGATGCGGCGGCACTGGTCGCACTTGTATTCATCCAAGACATCGGCGCTGCAGTACTGCCCCAGCAGATCGGCCATGGTGGTCGCAGTCGAGGCTTCGTTGGGCGGGATGGGCAGGTGGATGGCGTCAAAGTGCTCGTAGGTCAGCGACGGGTGGCCGCAGGCACGGCAGCGGCGGTCTGTCACTTCGACGCCGCGCCAGTACTTGTCCACCAGCGAGTCATTGTACTTGCGGTACTCGTTCCAGTAAAGCAAAGCATTGCCCAACGCTGTGCTGCGTGGGCCAAGGGCCGGCTGCTGCACCTCGCCGGTCCGGTCGCGCAGCCGGTTCGTCTCGTCGTGCAGGTTTTCGAGCAGGAACGAAATAAACTCTTGGGCGTCCTGCTGGTACGGCCCGCCAAAGATCATGCTCCGGTCCGTCTTGATGCTGCCGTCAAAGTCGCGCGAGTGGATGTGATAGCAGTAGTCCATGAGGGTTTTGGCCTTCATGGCCTCAAACTTGCCGTACTGCATCCAGTGGAATGAGTTGGCCAGAATCTTGGCGAGCAACTGCGGGTGGCTAATCTTCTCGTCCGTCTTCATCGGCACCTGCCAGTGGCTCAGCCACTCGCCCGTCGTCAGCTCCTCGGCAAACGAGCCCGACGCAAACATGGACTGGAACGAGCTGTTGCCGTAGCACCAGTTGTCTGGGTTGTACAGTCCCACTTTCTGGCGGCGTATACGTCCGCCACCCGCAACGCCGGCTTTGGCCAGCTTCGTGCGCATGTAGTGGTCCTCGTCGTCGGCCTCGGCGACATCGTTGTGTGTCTGGCGGGGGACCGTTGGTGGAGGACGAGTCGGTGGGGCAGGGAGGTTCGAGTAGAGGGAGGCAGCAGCAGCAGCAGCAGTAGCCGGGGACGACTGGACCGGAGCACCCTTGCGCTCAGAGTATGTTCCAATGGCAGCACGCGACGACGGCCGGTCGTGCAGCGGCTTAATTTTGAAGGTCGCATCGTTTGTCGTTGGCGTGTGGAAGCCAATCTCGCTGTCGTCCTGTGTGGCCGTCGGTGTCGTCATGGACTCCTGGATGGCCGAGACGGGCGGGAACCGCCTTAGGAAGTCGTCAGTTGTCCGCACGAGCCCAGCCGACTTGTCCATGTCTTTCAGGGACTCCTCCCAGCGCTTGGCCTCGTTGGCGTCCTGAATCGGCTTAGCCGTGTACTTGGACTGTGGCCGTGTAAAGGTGTTTGTTCGTGGCCGCTGCGCGGCCCTCGCTGCCCGTAGAGCGGCGGCCCGGCTGGCGACACCGGCTGTCTCGGCCGAGGTCGACGACGTCTGCAGCGAGTTGGGCCCCAGCAACATGATCCAGGCTTCGATGCCGCCCTTCAACAGTTTTGGTCGTCCGTTGCTGTCGCTGTCGGACTGGTAGTCGTAGTAGGCTAGGGCATCATAAAAGCTCGCAATCGCACGGTCGACTTCCGACACAGCCTTGCCGTTGCGGATGATGGCCTCCGAATCCGTGTCGTAAAACACGACCAAATCAGCATCGCTGCGCCGGTCAAACTGCCTCTTCTCCGAAACGGGCGCCAGCACCATGCTGTCTGCAATCTGGCTAGCCGAGATGTCCTCTCTTTGTAAAACCTCCGACTCAACACAAATCGTGGCCTGCGACATAATGTGGCCCTCGTCAAACTCTTCACGGCTGCGGATATCCACCAGCAACAACTGGACATCCTTGGCGCCCGCCTGGATCAGTCTGTACAGCTCTTCGGCCGTGATTGTATCACCGTCGGGAATCGCGATCCGCGGCTTTCTCGAGTGTGTAGAGTCCTGGCTAGGTCGTGAAGACTGGCGCGAGTGGCTGTAGGGCGACGAGAAGTAATCTTCTGTTGTTGTTGTTGTTGTAGTACTCCTACCCGTGCCAGTGGCCGAAAAGGACGACAGTGAGTTTGTTCTGCTGTACATGCCGTTGCGCGGTGTCGCTGCGCCCCTTGGTGTGCTGGCGGGCATCTGTGTCGCCTGGCTAGACACGCTGCCACGGGCTGGACTATAGATGGCGTCTGGCAGCTTGGGAAGGTCGGGCAGGGCGTGCATCATGGTCGGGTTGGTGGATCGGTTGATGGGTGCTGGCATCGACTCGAACCCCTTCATGTGTAGCTGGAAGTTTTGAAACTGGTTGTAAATGTTTTGCTGGTTTTGGGTTTGTTGACTCTGATTCTGTGTCTGATTCTGTGTCTGGTTCTGCAGTTGGGGAAGAGACTGCGACTGAGGTAGCGACTGGAGTGACTGGAGTGACTGGAGTGAGGACTGGCTTTGCGAGGGAGACGGGGTCTGGCACTGCTGCGTCTGCAGTTTTTGGAGGTGCTGGAAGCTCGGGTGGTTGATGGGCTGTGTGCGTATCCGGGGATCCTGCACAGGCTCTTTCTCTTTTGCTGGCGGTGAACTTGCTGTCCGCAGGTTGGCAAACCGCTCGGCCAAGTCCTGGGCTGTCTTGCTGCCTCCGTTGCCTGGCTTGATCGCATTGCCGTGGAGTGCCTGTGGCTTTGGGTGGATCGCGGGTTTCGGTTTCGTGTTTGTTGTGTTTGTTGTGTTTGTCGACGGCGGCGCTGGAGGCGGTCCTCTCGGTAGCGGCGGTGCTGGCCCGTCGCCGTTGAGCAGTCCCAGCGAGCCTGTCGCCCGGTGCCCGTTTGTAACGCGACCATGCTGTCCATTGGCCTGGCCGTTCGATAGTCCGCTCGACTGACTTTGACTTTGGGGCGTCTTAATCTTCGGCTGCACGCCCGATCGCGCATTGTCCTCCTTGACCTTTGCTTTTATTTCTTCATAAGCGGCGCTGCTCGCACTGATGCGTGCCATGAGCGCATTGTAGCGTGTGCGGGCACCCTTTTGGTCCGTCATGACCGACATCCAGGAGCTGTTGCTCGGCAAAACTTCCAGCAAAGCAATGCTTGCCAGAATATATTCTTTGAGCGCCAGATCCAGGCGGCCAAAGTCCTTCATGAAGTCGGCCTGCTTGATGCACGACTCGGCATACCCCAAGACTGTCTCGACGGGCGTGACCGAGTCGACGCCCAGAGTCGCATGCTTGATATCGTCAAAGTGCATATAGTTGTGTATCTTGGCTGTCGAGCCGTTTGTGCCGTTTGTGCCGCCTGCGCCATTTGCCGTGGCCGCCGGGCCGGGTCTGTAGCCGTTCGTCATTGTGGGGGGAGTGTGTGTCTGTGTTTGGTCGAAGTAGAGATCGTGGATGGTGATTATCTACACCACCGTCGTCCGGGTTGACGAGGTGGTGAGTTCCGTAAGCCGGGATCCCGTATCTCGTTGCGCTGCCGGTGACGGATGTGGCGGGATGCAACGAGGCCGGAGGCAGAGGGGGAGTGCCTGGGTGTCTTACAGCAGGTGCATGTCGTTGTCGAGGAAGAGGAGGAGGAGGAGGAGGAGGAGCGAATCGAATGGATCGCTCAGAAATCGAAAAGCGGAAGACCAGGAAATGAAGCTTGGCACGCCCACAGTGAGGACGGCGTGCGGTGGCGTCACGGGGTGGATGCACAAGATGTGTGTCCTCTAGTGCCGCTGCGATGCTGGGAGAGATAGGGGCTCAGAGGGGTGGGTCGTGGTTAATGTCGTTGAGTGTGGCAGCAGAGAAACGAAAATGAGGTCCGAATGCCCCCTTTTTGCGTGTGGCGACCTTGTCGACGTTGGATGTGCAGTTGGGAAAGACCGAAAGAGAGAGAGACTCCATCCGAGGGAAGGAACGAGCCACGGCGCTGTTGTCGTCGGTGCGTGCTGTGGTGGCAGGTGCTAATTGCTATTGCTAATGCGACCTGCTGCCACCCCAGAAATAGAAGGAAGGCGGGGAGGCGTTTGAGAAAGAGGGAAGGAACGGGGCGCCACGCTACTCGCTTTGGCCATATTGAGCACCGAAGATGCACCTAAACGGTCTTTCCAGCGTGACGTCGGCCTGTGCCCGCCAGCACCATTACAGCGGGTGCTTCCAGGGGATAGTCGCCGCTAAACTACAGCCTGACAGCCAAAAACGCCACGGCGTCGTCATTCTAGCGGGTCAAACGCCCCTCTCACAGGCCTAAAGCCCAGGCAGCCAGATTCAGAGGCTCAGCCTAAGCCGGCCTAGCTATGGCCAATCAGAGAGCTTATCATGTGGTTCTGCTCTGTGCACAGCGGGAAGGCGCTAGCGGAAGCCGAGCGCTTTCCCTCTTTCCCTCTTTCCTTAGAAGCCAAACAAGCATCCACTCCGCAGGCAGACTCGATAGGAAGGCACTCTAGTCTAGGCACTGTCACTGAATGAAGGTGGCAAGGCAAGCACGAACAAGCAACTTGCCAATTCTGGTTTGGAATCTGCCTTCACCAAAACGTCTCAACATCGATTTCTCCTTTTTTTCTCTCTTCGAACTCGCTCAACCTCCCAACGCCATCCCGACTTTCTTCCCATCGAGCGGCGTCTTCTTTTCCTCCCTCTCTTCGCACCGACACTCGTTTGCTCTCCATCCCGCCAAACGGGCGCTCCGCCACAACATTACGACCAGCCACGCCCAACGTCGATCTGCGAATAGCTTCACTTTCTCTCTTGCTTTCGTCTTTCTACAGCTCCCGCCCATTTTCCGACGAAGTCCATTCCGCACCCCCTTCACAGCGTCACGATGATGTCCTGGTGGTCCTCTGGGGCCAACACGGCCCTGGACGAGCAGATTGAGAAGGCAACGAGCAGCAGCCTGTACGTCATCCAGCCACGCCCGACAGAGGCATCTCGACATTGCGATGCGAGCTTCTTTGATAACCTTACATGCTAATGACACCCTCCAGTGAGGACATTGCCCTGAACCTGGAAATCTCCGACATTATCCGGTCCAAGACGGTGCAGCCCAAAGAGGCGATGCGCTCGCTCAAGAAGCGCATCGACAACAAGAACCCCAACACACAGCTGAGCTGTCTGAATGTAAGGTCGACGAGGCGCCATGCCACTGTTTAGCTTCTCTCCCGATCCTAGATGCTAACCCTCCGCCTTTTTTCACTTTTTGCAGCTCACAGACACGTGCGTCAAGAATGGCGGCTCACATTTCCTCGCCGAGATCGCATCGCGCGAGTTCATGGACAACCTGACGTCGCTCCTCAAAGCCGCCGGCCCGGCTGCCATCAACCAGGAAGTCCGCAGCAAGATTTTGGAGCTGATCCAGTCCTGGGCGTCAGCCACCGAGGGCCGCCACGAACTCGGCTACATTGGCGAAGTCTACAAGACGCTGCAGCGCGAGGGGTTCCAGTTCCCGCCGCGCACGACTGTCGCCAGCAGCATGATTGACAGCAGCGCGCCGCCTGAGTGGGTCGACGCGGACGTGTGTATGCGCTGCCGGACCGGTTTCACGTTTACGAACCGCAAGCACCACTGCCGCAACTGCGGCAACTGCTTTGACCAGCAGTGCTCGACGAAATCGCTGCCGCTGCCGCACCTGGGCATTATGCAGCCTGTGCGAGTCGACGACGGCTGCTACGCGAAGCTGACGGACAAAGCGGGGGGTAACAACGCTATTCCTGAACACAATTCGTCTAGCACGTCCGGCTTCTCCCAGTCCAAGACGTCGATGCAGCCGCGCGACGCACGAGTCGAGGACAGTTTCGACGAAGACCTCAAGCGGGCCCTGGCCATGAGCTTGGAAGAGGTCCAGAGCCACTCGCGGGCATTCAACAGCCAGCCGGCCCCGACCAACAGCAACAACAGCAACAACAGCAACAGCTACACCAACGCCTCAAAGACGACCAACGGCAAGTCCTCCTCGTCGCCATATGGAGCAGTGCCCAAGGCGACAGCCGCCACCGTGTCCACGTCGACAGCCACCGCCCAGCCGACAACTTCGAGCGCCTCGGCAGAAGAAGAGGACGAAGACCTCAAGGCGGCCATTGCCGCGTCGCTCGCCGACATGGAGGAGCAGAAGAAGAAGCACGCCGCCGCGTTCCGCCAGCAGACGGAGAGCAGCAGCAACGGTGCCGCCGGTGCACCCGCCTCGTCTTCAGCACCCTTTGTCCTGCCGAAAAACGACTACGAACTGACGCCCGTCGAGGCCGAGAACATTAACCTGTTTTCAACCCTCGTCGACCGGCTCCAGACCCAACCACCGGGCACCATCCTGCGCGAACCCCAGATCCAGGAGCTCTACGACAGCATCGGCGCCCTGCGGCCCAAGCTGGCGCGGACGTACGGCGAGACCATGAGCAAGCACGACACTCTGCTGGACCTGCACGCAAAACTGTCGACTGTCGTCCGCTACTACGACCGCATGCTCGAGGAGCGCCTCTCCAAAGCCTACAACCAGCATAGCATTGGTGGCGGCTACAACCTCCCTGCCCCTCGTCAACCACAACTTTCTGGACAGCCCTACCCCTCGCTTCAGTCGTCGGCACCGCCCATGGGCGCTGGCGGCCCGGCCGAAAACTTTTATACTGGTGAATCAGCCCCGATACCCGATTATGCCCGCGGCTACGCCGGCCAGCAACAGCCCCTCCAGCCGCAGTACAGCGGTGCCGCCAACCCTCAGTATCCTGGGCAGCCACAACCATCCGACAGCTGGCGCAACTCGGTCGCGCCCGGCCAAGTTCTGCCGCCGCAGGGCTATCCTCAACAACCCCAACCCCAACCGCAACAGCAACAACAACAAAACGCACCTAGTGCTCCTCCCGACCCGCTTACCTCCTCGACGCCTTCTGCCGATCCGAATGCCTCATACTACTTTAGCAACGCCAACGCCGCGCCGGGCCAGGCTCCTCCCCAGCAGCAGCAGCAGCAGCAACCATCTCAGCCATTACAGCCTCAACAGACCGGCCCTGCCAGTGCTCCCTCGGATCCTGGTGCCACGTCTCCCTATCCTACCCTGCGCCAGCCGTCTGTGTACCAGGCTTCTGTCCCGCAGACGCCCGCCACCGCCGCCTCCGCTCCTGTTCAGCCACCTGCACAGCAGCAGCAGCAGCAACAGCAACCTCCCGCTCAACAGCAGCCCTCTCAGCCCACCGCTCCCTACTGGTCCCACCCGGCATCGCAGCACCAGCAAGTGCCGCAGCAGTTTACTTCTGGCCCGCCGCAGGCTCTGCAGCAGCAGCAGCAGCAGCAGCAGCAACAACCCCAAGCCTCCTGGCCACAGGTGCCCAATGCCGGCTACAACAGCAACTTTGGTGCACAGGAAAGCTTCCCGACGGCGCCGCAGCATATGCCGCAGCAGCCCGTTGTTGAGGAGGCACTGATTGAGTTGTGAGGGGTGACGGGGGAAAGGGTAGACAACGAGCGGATGATGGCGTGGTCTAGCAGTAGCTGGTTTTTTTTTTCGTTTATTCTGCATTTTGCAATTATGTCTGTTTTGTCTGCGACTTTCTTTTTTTTGCGACTTTCTTGGCCTGTAATGGTAGTAGTTTTCAAGTCTCCTTGTACCACCCTTCCTCTCATGTACTCATCCAACTATTCTTTCTTCATACCCCCCAGTCCCAAATTCAATACGTTTTTTTTTTTATCATTCATCGTTCGATGTGTCGTTTCAAGAAAGGTGCCTACCAAGAGGACTTGAATGTGACGATGCTACACGTCGTACTTTAAAGTGTATCCCTCGACGGCCACCTTTTTTCCAGGGTCGACGCCGTACAGCAAACTGGCAGGTGGTGCGGCAGCATCTGCAGCTGCAGCCAAGGGGAGGTAGCGACGAATTAGTCTTTGTTGGTAGTGGTAAGAAGTTGTGCCGTTTTTGTTTCTTGTCTGTTGGTTGTTGTTTGTTGGTTGTTGTCTGTTGGTTGTTGTCTGTTGGTTGTTGTCTGTTGGTTGTTGTCCGTTGGCTGTTGGCAGTGGTCGGTAGAATGCATGCAAGTTGACAAAGAGCGTCCGGATTGGGCCATCGTCTCCCTATGACGAATGCAGCAACTGGCAGAGGTCTGTTAAATCTCGGTGAATGTTGAAAATGTGCTTTTTCGAGTTGTCGTTTTTTATTTCGTTTTTATTTCGACAATTTGTGATGCTTTTTTTTTTTGTTTCGAATAAAAAAGCAACAAATATAAACGACCAGACTTCATATTGTTTGAAACAACTCAAGACTCACTTCAATATACCACCAGCCGACCGACTCCATATCCTCGACAATGAACGAGAAATTGAACGAGGAAAAGCCGTTCGACGTCGAGCTCGATGATCTTCTCGAGTGTACATATGTGCCCAAAGTCAGCGATGCCGACAAAGAAATCGCCGCCAAACTGAAAGAGGCCCGCCAGTTCCGCGACCGATGGACCGAGAAGGGCGGCCTCGGCCAATATGACGACGAAAGTGACACCGAAGAAAACGGAGAAGAAGATGACGACGACATTGGCGCCCGCTTCCGCGATGATGGACGCTACCTTGCCAACGCCAACCGCGACATCATTCGGCTGCTCGACAACGTATACCGGATCCACGCCCAGCAACCCAACGCGGCGCCGGGCATGGCTACAGGCCACAAGATGGTGTTGCTGGACCGGGCCCGGCGTGTGGCCTTTGGATACGTCAAGCCGCGGCCCCGGACACTGGCAGGCGGCCTCGATGGCGGCGTCAACGTATGTATCTACCAGAGACGGCGTAAGCGTCCTGGCGAGAATGACCCTTTGTCCCTCCACAAAAAGCCGGCCGCGAGAACGTCGATTGCTCCTCGGCACCGCGCCGATATGGGCACGTCATGCGTCAGCGTGTTGCCGGACCAGTTCAGCCAAGCCCGGGTGCCGCGGTTGACCAGCGGCGTCACCAAGCGGCCCTGGATGGGCAAGACGAACACGAGCGACCGGACACTACGGCTGCAGCAACTTCTTGCTCAATATCCCATTCGCGAGCCAGCCGTCAGTCCTGTTGGAACAGCATCTCAGCAGGAATAGTATGAGCGATGCGAGGAGGGCAACTATGGTGGGTAGGCGAGAGGATGCAGCCGATGTCGAAGTGCGAGGTGTGGCAGGGTGCCGTTGTCGGAGGAGTTCAGTACGAGACCATCACGATGTGTGTTTTAGAGTCATTTCGGAGTCACTTTGAAAAGGGGCAGTCTAGAGACGACGACAATCTACGGAGTCTGGGAGAACAACGGCAGTCACACTGTTGGCATTGTTGCGGAAGGTGCAGATGTGTGTTTGAGCAGGTGAACGCAAATGACGGCAGGTGCAATGGCGAGTTTGCGAGTGGCGGGCGGATTGACCCAAAGAGGAAACTGCGACGAGGACTTACATTTTGCTAGCTGGTCGCCCTTCGCTGTTCCTGAACGGTGGAATTTTCTACGAAGTTGTTTCTTAGGTTTGCTTTACGTTATGCTCGCTAAATTTATACTTTTACAACCAATTGGCCGCTGCAATTAACTCACAGCTGCAAGTGGGCGAACCGTAGACGGCGCCGTGTCCGGCGTCTTTTTGGCATTCGTGCCTGCCCCAAGCCGCCTGTGCCCTCGTTCGTACCTTCCTGGTCCTGAACCGCACTTCTTGGCGGCGTTTTTTACGGCCGGCCTTCGGTGGTGTCGGTCAATCCTGCCCGAAAGAGAACGAAAGAGAGCGTTGTTTTGTCACATGGCGACGTAAGTTTTTAGAGTCCCGTATTGCAGTTTTTGAAGTCCCTATTGCTCTTTCCTCCGTTCTTATTCCCTCGTTCGTTCCTGCCATCTGAAGACTCTTCTCTTTCTCCCATTCTTTCTTTCCCAAGCATCGCCAAGCTTTGAGTAGCCTGCTTCACTCAAACGGAAAATTGCTTTTCAAACCTCACCCACAACAACTTTCCTTACGACAAACCTCCACGTCCACCCCGACATTCGACCCCGACATTCGACCCCGGAAGAATTTGAGAATACCCCACACTCTCCCACCATCATCACAATGGTTCTCATCGACTTTGTCCGCCATGCACAGGGCTTCCACAACCTGTGCGCGGACAACCTGAGAATGCCTGACCCGCTGCTCACGCCGCTCGGCGAAGAGCAGTGCGCCACCCTACAAGAAAAGTTTGGCGCCGAGAACCACAGCAAGGTGAAGATGCTCGTGGCGTCGCCGCTGCGCCGTACACTGCAGACGGCCCTTTTGTCGTTTGCGCCCGTCTCAGAACGTGGTGTTCGCGTGCTGGGTGTGCCCGAGCTCCAGGAAGTCTCGGCTATGCCCTCGGACGTCGGCACCGCGCGGGCCCAGCTCGAGAAGGAGACGGACCGCTTCCCAGCCGACAAGGTCGACCTGTCGCGGTTGCACATTGGCTGGAACAACAAGGGCCCCGGCAGCCCGTATGCTTTTGCCCTCCCTGTGCTGGCGGCCCGCGCCAAGTCGGCCCGTGTAATTCTGCGGGACCTCACCAAGGGCCTGGGCGACGACGACCGCGTGGTCGTGGTCACGCACGGCGGCTTCCTGCACTTTTTGACAGAAGACTACGACGGAGTCGACCCGGTCCGCGGCACGGGCTGGAAGAACACGGAGTGGCGGACCTTCCAGTTTGTGGGCGCCGAGGACGAGAATGCTTCTCTTAAAGAGACCACCGAGAGCATCAAGCGGCGCGCGGGCTCCGAGATTGGCCTGACGGCCCAGGAGCAGATTGAGCTGGCGGCCGTCTACCACGGCTTCCTGGCGGGCGAGCAGGCGCACTGGCCGAAGCCGCGGCCGGAGGACATCCGCGACTACGAGACGGCACTGCGCGACCCGCAGGAGGCTACGGTGGCAGCCTAGGACGAGCAAGAGGTGTGCGATCGATGCCCGACGAAAGACGAAAGATGAAAGACGAGACGTGACAAAAATAGAACAGCTTCAATGATATACGGAGTAGAAAAATATAAAATGAAATTAATCCGAGCCTTGTGTCTACACCGAGCCTTGTACCATTTTTACTTTGTACGAGGTAATACTTCGTACTTGGTACTCTATGGTCACCGCTGCCGTGACATGAGCGCTGGAGGGCAATAACACATGCAATTTGCCGTGCTCCGCCTGTCGTGACCAAAGTGGTTTGGCCTGCGGTGAAGAGGAGTTCAAAGTGACAGTAGCTGGCAGTAGCTGTCCGAGATAGGTCTGGTTTGCCCGTCGGGCGAGGCGACGTCACCTGTTTATGAGCAGCAATTACGACGTACTGTGGTACTCCGTAGATTTATATGTAATTCCAATGGCAATTTCTGGGATTTGTGCGGAGTGACATCTGATGTTCGTACGAAGTATTACGTCGTATTGTCGTCTTTTTGATTGCCCGATTTTTGTGTTTCTTTTTCGCTCAACTTTTAATTCAATTAATTCACTCTCTCCCTTCTGTCTTGCTCCTTCCTTATTGGCCCGCATAGCCTGTTTTACCCTTGCTGTTTCCTTCCTCTTTTTCTTCATATCCCTCTCTTTCCCCTCCCTCTTTCCTTTTTAGCTGTCCCCTCGCGTGTTTCAAGATGGCAGGCGCGACGCCGGCTCTAGCCTCTCCAAGTTTTTGTACGGAGTACGTCGTAGGCTGGCTGCAGTAGCCGTCTCCCATACTCCGTAGAGTACGGAGAGTCTCAGGCCTGAAGCCCTGACTGGCCTGCCCGTGCTCATCCACACTGTTTCGTCCTTGGTCGCTGTGTGGCCCCCTTTCACCAACAGACCAGTCAACAAGAGCGGCTGCCAAATCTCCCGCCAGGGGACCCACTTTATCCACTTTCAACGCTCCCAACAGCCTCCCCGGCCTCCCCCCCCTCCTTCCCTTCAGGGACCAGCCGTTGGCCAATGAGAAGGCGCGACTGGCCTGTCTCGAGAGTCGCAGTTGCCCGAAACAGGACTAGCGTCAGGTCCCCCCTTTAGCCCACGCTACGCATCAACGCACCTCCTGACGAACCTCTCTTCTCCTCTCTCTGTTTTCTTTCTCTTCTTCCACTCCAAATACACCCCTCAGAGCCGCGATTCGCTGCAGGCCGCATCCCATTGAGACGCCGGCCTCTTTTTGCTCTTTGCCATTCTTCTTCACACTCACCCAGTACTGTTTATTTGCTTCTGCTTCTCGCTCTCCACTTACCCATCTTGGCAGGTGTCAGGCCTTTTCCTTGTCTTCTTCGTCTTCGTCTTCGTTTTCTCTTCTACGGAGTATTTTCCCCGTCCATTTTGCTCGTCCCCTTCGCCGCCACCGCATGGCAATATGGCGCCGTCGGGACCGTCAACAAAATGGATATCCTCGTGGGTCTTTGCTTTAAGACCAAGCCTTGGCTTGTCCTTCCCGAGCCTTGACCTGCTGGGCATCTCATCTTGACAAGCGTTTTGTTTTGTTTTGACTGTCTTCTTTGTCGTGCCTGTTTTTCTCCTTGCTTGCCATTGCTTGTCTTGACGTCGAGTTTTGAGCTGCATGTTCGCTTTTTGCTGCAGAACACTGTTTTCCATCTGTGGCCTGTTTTTTACCGTGCCTCTATCAACTGCTTTTGTCTTTCTTGCTTGCTATCTTGATCGGTCCCTGTATGGCGTCCCGCCCTCTTTATACCCCTGCCACGACCCCTGCCTCGAAATCCACAATGGACGAGGCCAATGGGGCAGGCCAATGCCATCCTCTCTCTTCTCTTGTGCTGTCTCCTTCTGTCTCCTGTCTATTATCTGCTCAGTACGAACGATATCTCACCTCGCATTCAGTCGCATCGTCTCAACCAAGACCGACCAAAACGCTGTGGCCTCTCTGTGAGCGGCCATGTTTGTCCGGATTCAACGATAGACGCCCTCCCACGCTCCTTTGAATTATTCTCGTCGCTTTCGTTGTCCATCCCATCGGCTGTCTTGAAATCCGAGCACGGAGAGCCATACGAACGTACACTCTTTTTGCTCTTTTGCGCCTGTCCTGTCTCTGGTTTACGGAGTACGTCCATCTTTGTTTCTCTGAGACTTTTTTTTTCTCCTGCCGATCCGGCGCTTGTCTGCAGCTGCTGTCTCCGAGAAGGATAGCCGGACAAGAAGAAAAAGAAAACAAACGTCGTGGGCACTTGTTTGTTAATTCTTCTCTTAAGAACGGCATTGCCTCGTCTTTGGCATTATATCTTTGTTTATTTTCGGTCCCTTTGCACACTTTCTCGTTACCGAAAACTCGCATTGCCTCAACAATATTTCTGTCTGTCTCCTCTCTCGCCTTTTCCGCCCTACAAGACAAGAGACTCCCATATTTCACGACGTATTACGGAATACTCTTTCCTCCCTTTTGTCGATCACACGCCCGCCACCGCGATCCACTGCACATCCTCGTCCGACAGCCCGCATAACTCCCAAAAAACCGTCTATTCTTATCAAGTGTGCGACTTTACCACAGTACATGTACGGGGTCCGCATATCAGCATCTCCACGTTTGTTGACCAGTCGCTCGCATTGCATCCGCGTTCGTTCGCATTGCATTTCGCTCTTTGACTCTTTGACCGGGCTTCGAGCTTCAGACCATCAAGAACATCCCAGGCGGTCCACTGTTGATCGCCCTGCCAGTCTTCAGTCTTCCCACAGTCTTTCCCTTGGACCACAGACTGCGAACGCTGGTCGTTTGCTGTCTCTGCTGTCTCTCGGTTTCTTTCTCTCTCTCTTTCTCTCTTTCTCTCTTCCACGCACTCTCCCCTCCCTCCTCTTCATCCTCCGACACTGACGGGGGTATTGTCCTGCACCCGGCTCACTCCTTGGCGTTTCTGCGTCTCTACCCCTGCACCATAGGGCCTGTCCTGGCCCGTCGGTGCCCTCTTTGGTGGATTCTCTATTCCTTATTCCCTCTCCACTTCAGTCTTCTCAGTCTTCTTCCTACCACCCCACTCATCTCGCTTTCGCTTTTCCTCCCCTTTCCTCTCCTTCTCTCTTCACGCATCGTCGCTTCGTCCTTCGAATTGCTTCGTTGTGTGAACGACTCTTTCCTTTCCTGTCTTTTTGCCTTCGACATCGTCTTGTCTCGAGACGACTCTTCCAAAGACAGAGGGACACGCTCTCTCACTCTCTCTCTTCCTCCGACTCGCTTTCCTCTCCTCTCTCCTCTCTCTCCTTTTGTTCACTCCTTTTTGGGTGTAATTGTTTGACGGCGGGCCCGGAATTTCTCTTCTTCTTTTCGATCTTCTCGATTTTTCGACGTCGACATCTTTTTATCAACAACTTTTAACGACAAGAAACTGTGTTTCTCCTCAATCCTCGCTCTTTCTGTTCCTTTGACCTCTTATTTTTGGATACCCACTTTGCTCTTTTCACTTTGCTTTTTTCTCTTTTCTCTTTTTTTATATTCGTTTGTTCAACTGTGTCGAGACGAGCCCGAACCGAATTCTGCCAGTCAATTTCAATGTAAATATACAATCACCAACAAAAGACCGATTCACATTGACATCGACCATCCGGCATGCTCGCGATATAACAGCAACATCACCACACCTCGCCCACCTCGACGACAATCTCTATACTATACTCGTCACCCTACACACCGCAACCACACACAACTCACAATGGGCTTCTTAAGTCACGGCAACAAGGCGGATGTCCGCCCCGAACAGAAATGGGACTACATCGGCCTCAACGACTTCAAGTCGACGTCCTGCTTCACGCCCTTTGCCTATGCCTACCTCTACTTCTCGCTCGGCCTATCCATTGCTGTCTACGCCGTCGATACGTTTACCGCCGTCAACTTGCTCGTCTTTGACCGCTGGTCGTCTGAGATTACACCGACTCAACTGATTTCGTTTACGGTCTCCAAGTGGATCTTTTCGATTTGCATTATCTTGTCTGTTGTCAACCTCGCCTACGAGCACATCCGTGCCATGCGCATCATGCGCCGCGGCAGCGTCGCCGAGTGCTACCTCGACAACCTGGCGGTCCGCCTCGAGAGTGTGCGCTTTGGCAAAGGCCAGGGCTGGAAGCGGTTTTTGGTGTTTGCCGAGCTCACCAAGAGCAAAAAGGGCGCCGAGTACATTGCACTCTTTACATATTTCAGCTTCCAGAGCTGGATCCGCGTGCTGCTGTGTTCGGGCCCGCGCCAGGTCGTCAATGCCCTGACACTGCTGTCTGTGTACAATGCACAGCTGTCGGCGTCGGGCGACAATGTCGGCAACACCATTCTGGACTTTTTCGACAAGATCCGCACGCTGGCCGAGGGCAATACACGCGAGGCTCTCATCTTGTCGGGTATGCTCTTTACACTGGTCATTTGGGTCTTTTCGTTTTTGTCGCTGCTGCTCGCCGTCCTTTTCTTTTTGTTCTTCCTCTGGGGCTACATCCCGCGCTCCGATGGTGGCTTGTCGGGCTACTGCTCGCGCAAGATTAACAAGCGGCTCATGAAGATTGTGGCCAGCAAGGTCAACACGGCTCTGGCGGAAGAAGAGCGCCGCCGCAAAAAGGCGGAGATGAAGGCTGCTATTAAGAACGGTGTGCAGCCGCCCACCGAGCTGACGGCCACAATTCCGGATGTAGGCGACGACAGCAAGCTGCCAATGATGCCGCAGCTGCAGCGCCAGGACACAATGGCCACGCTTCCGCCGTACACCTCGCGGCCGGGTACGGCGGCCGGTCCCAACAACGGCAGCACCTTTGAGCTCAATGCATTTGACCAGAAACGTCCCATGATGCCTCCGACTCGCTCGGGTACCATGGCGTCCATGTCGACGCTGGCTGCGCCCACACCAACCAACCCGACCAAGTTCTCGGCCCGTGCACCACTTCTTGGCTACGCTGCCGAGCCTGGCCGGTCAACTTCGCCTGCACCGTCGCTGCCGGAGATGGACGGTCTGCCAAGTGGTATGCCCAGCGGCATGCCCAGCGGCATGCCCAGCGGCAAGCCCAGCGGCAGCATGAACATGCCGTATGGCCAACCGCCTGGCCCTGGCCAGCTCAACCGCACCAACACAGGTAACTCGACGATGCCCTACGGCAACCCCATGCGCAGCAACACAATGAACACGATGAACACGATAAACAGTCGCAACGATAGCTTCTCGTCCTTCTCTGGCAGCCAGGGCGGCATGTACGGCCCCAGCCAACAGGGCCAGCCGCCTATGCCCCAGATGCCGCAGCCTGTCCGCTCGCCTGCTGGCCCCTACGGTAATGACAACCGACCATCGGCTGCTGGCTCGTACGCACCAAGTGCAAACGGCCGCAGCAACAGCCAAGGCTCACAAGACTTTGGCTACAATGGCCGCAACAACAGCCAAGGCTCACAAGACTTTGGGTACAACGGCAACAGCATGAACGCCAACGGCCGCAACAACTCGCTGACGAGCAATGGTCCCCGCTATGCTGCCTACCGGCCTGACGAGGGCCGCGCCAGCCCTGCACCGTCGGCTCGTTCTGGTCCTGCCGGTCCTGGTGGTCCCCCTGGTCCTGGCATGATGTCGCCGACGCGGAGTGCCACGAACCCGTATCCTGTCTTGCCGCGCAACAACGGTGGCTACAAAAATGCTGGTCCTAGCCCCTACGGCGCGCCCCAGCGCAACATGACTGCACCCATGCCGCAGATGGGCCAGAACCAAAACAGCACACCATTTAGCCACGGCCGCCAAATCTCGGAAGAGAGCTCGTACAGTTCCTACTTTGAACGGCCCGCGACGGCCAACAGCCAGCGTGGACCGGGTGCTGGCTCGTCTGTCGGTATCAGTGGCGGTGTTGTGCCGCAAAGACAGCCGACGTACAACAACATGAACAGCATGAACAGCAACAACACCGGCGGCAGCAATGGATGGAACAACGACATTGAGTCGCAGCGTGGACGCTACTAGTCGCACTCTCTCTCTCACTCACACTCTCACGCTCTCTCACATTTTCTCATAATATGGTTTGATGCCTTGATCGATCATTCAGCGAATTACCCTTTGTCCAATCATTTGCTCTCTTACTCTCTTTTTGGTTGTACATGTCTCCTTATTTACTCTGCCATTTACCCACCATCTTTTCATATCTCATTTCATAGTTTTGTCCCATACTTTCTAGTTTTAAACAGCCTAACGGGTAGCATGAGCTTGCTAAAAGTTCGAATTGAATATGACGGCTATTTGATCAACTAATGTCCAGGTTGACTCTTCTTATTGTTGGTCTTCTTTTCTTGTAAGTGCTGTAAGCCTCAGGCAACTTTACACTAGATGCCCTGCCCCGAAACAGGGGCTCACCACAGGGCAATGTCAACACACAATCGGCCAATCCGAGGCTGTGCATTGCTCGAGCTCCCCCACTTGCACCCAAACACGTCACGTGCATCTGACCCGCAACGCCTCCCGACCGCTCCTTCCCAACGGGCGAGGCCTTTACGACGTATTACTTTGGTGGAGGAAAGAGCTCCAACAAAAAAATTGGTGCACTGGAGCCGAGCGCCTGCCATCGCCATCGAAATTTTGCGGCTACGAGAAAATCAGACTATTTTGGCCTCTCTTTTTCCTTCCCTCCTCTTCTTTTTCTTTTTCTTTTCGTTTCTCCCCACCACCACCGCCTTTTGTCTCGGGCACCTCTCCTTTTTTCCGTGGCATATTTTGTTTTCGTGTTCTCTCTCTCCACACATCACAATGGTCGCGTCCACGTTCCGGACGCTGGCGCCGTTTGCGCGGGCGGCCCGCGTCGTTTTGCGGTCGCCAAGCACCAGTCCTCTGGCTGCGATGCAGCGCACCTCTGCTGCTGCTTCTTCTCCGATCCTGAGCTTCTGTCGCACGTACGCCGTCTACGAGCGCAGCAAGCCCCACGTCAACATCGGCACCATTGGCCACGTCGACCACGGTAAGACCACGCTCTCAGCGGCCATCACCAAGCGCCAGGCCGACAAGGGCATGGCCAGCTTTCTCGACTACGGCTCCATCGACAAGGCACCCGAGGAGCGCAAGCGCGGTATTACCATCTCGACTGCCCACATTGAGTACTCGACCGAGAACCGCCACTACTCGCACGTCGACTGCCCTGGTCACGCCGACTACATCAAGAACATGATTACGGGTGCCGCCAACATGGACGGTGCCATTATCGTCGTGGCGGCCTCGGACGGCCAGATGCCCCAGACCCGTGAGCATCTGCTGCTGGCCCGCCAGGTCGGCGTCCAGAAAATTGTTGTGTTTGTCAACAAGATTGATGTCATTGAGGACCCGGAGATGCTGGAGCTCGTCGAGATGGAGATGCGCGACCTGCTGACCACCTACGGCTTCGAGGGCGACGAGACTCCCGTCATCATGGGCTCGGCCCTGTCGGCCCTTGAGGGCAAGCGCCCGGACATTGGCGAGCAAAAGATTGACGAGCTTATGGCTGCTGTCGACGAGTGGATCCCGACCCCGCAGCGTGACCTGGACAAGCCTTTCCTGATGTCGGTCGAGGATGTGTTCTCGATCTCGGGCCGTGGCACCGTCGCCTCGGGCCGCTGCGAGCGCGGTACGCTCAAGAAGGACTCGGAGGTTGAGCTTGTCGGCAAGGGTCTCGAGGTCATCAAGACCAAGGTCACCGACATTGAGACGTTCAACAAGTCCTGCGACGAGGCCCGTGCTGGTGACAACTCGGGCCTCCTGCTCCGTGGTATCCGCCGCGAGGATGTCCGCCGCGGCATGGTCATCTGCAAGCCCGGCACCATCACTCCGCACACTGAGTTCTTGGCTTCCCTGTACGTCCTGAGCAAGGAGGAGGGCGGCCGCCACACGGGCTTCCGCACCAACTACCGTCCCCAGGTGTTTTTGCGCACCGCCGACGAGGCCTGCTCGCTCACCTTCCCCGACAACGTCGAGGACAAGGACTCCAAGATGGTCATGCCCGGCGACAATGTCGAGATGGTCGTCACCCTTAACGCGCCCCTCGCTGTCGACAACGGCCAGCGCATCAACATCCGTGAGGGCGGCCGCACCGTCGCCACCGGCATCGTTACTCGCATCCTTAAATAGGTGCACACAAAAGACTGAAACAAAAATGGGAAAGAAAAATGTTGATATGATGTACTGCTTGGACAAAATATCAGGGAGGGCTTTGCTTCTGGCTGGGGGTATATAAAGAAGGCATGATAAAACAAAACTCTACTACCCATATTCTGTGCTTTTGTGAGTGAGCCTTTTTGTTGTTTTGGCTGATGTTCCCAGCCAGAGCCGGTCACCTGTCTTGACACGGCATCATGTACTTCCGTATCTGTCGTTATAACTATCCCACATCTCCTCTCGTCACGATTTATATAAAAGGTAGAATAACTGCCGTGTATATTAGAATAAATAACGTTACCAAGTATAAATATCAGTACTGCCCCTACTCTGCTTGTCGTGAAAGGTCTACTCTTGTCAAATATTCAGCCACGTTGTCACGTTGTCACGTCGTTACATTCATCACAGCATGTCGATCAACTTGTGCCAGAATTATTTCCATTTATTCTGTAGAAAAAAGCAAATAAACAAGGTCGAGGGGCAGGACAGAAAGCCAGACCAACGCCCCCCTTTTATTTTCCCGTCGTGCTCCCGTTAGGCTGAAATAAAGAAGTAAAAGAATAAAAGAAATAAAGGAGATTCTTTTGGTCTTTTGGTTCTTGGTCCATATTCATCTCGGTTCGTCCCCTGGTCCACGATGATGCCCTCCATTCTGTCAAAGAGAGTCAACGATATTATTTGTCGCAGACACTGTCCAGAATCCGGTCGGGTGAGCGTTTCGTCGAGCTCGAGCTTGTCGCATCGTGGTTCTCCTCCTCCTTCCTAGGATCATGCAGCACATCCTCCTCTCATCGGTCGTCCGTTGTCGTCGTCCGTTGTGGTCCGAGGTCCAAGTCTGATTCGATGAGGTTTCGGACGGCCGTATCGTTTCTTTTTTTGTGGTTTTTATGGATCATGGTTTTTGTTTTGTTTCCGACGTTGACGGTCCCGGGACGGAAATCGTTTAGCGGTGCTTGACGAAGCCAATGTCGTTGGCCTTCTCGCGGAAGCACTGACGGCAGATGTCGAGGCCGTACTTGCGGATGAGACCGGCACGGTGAGCGCAGACGCGGCTGGAAATGAAGTGTTAGCACAAAATGTTCTTGAGTCATTCGTTCGACGTGTCGTGTTGTTTCGTCTCTCGTCGTGATCTCTTCCGTCGTGGATCACGACATCTCCATCTCCATCTTCATCTTCAATCGGGACTTTTCGTACCAAGACCGGGCGCCCTTGCCGTACGTCCGCGGGCGGGAGTTCCAAACAGACTCGTGAGACATGATTGTGGTTGTTGTTGTCGAAAAGGGTGGTGACTTTTCTGGGATTGTTGAGTTTGTCGAACGGGTGGTGGTGAGAAGGGAAAATCGAGGAAAGGAGGGAAAAGAGAAGGGAGGGCGAAAATTGTTATGCTAGTGCCGCTTTGCCAGCGTCTCACCAAAACGCAAAATTGGGGCTTGCCTTTTTGGAGAGAGTGGGATTTTTTTTCCGCGCGCAGGCCAGCAATTTTTTTTGAATTTGTGCGTCCTCCCCAGCGGATTGTGGGGCGTTAGTCCTGTGGCGCAAAATGTGGCTGGTGATCATCGCAAAAGACAACAGACACGTGGGTGGGGCCTGCCGACTTTCATGTCCTTATCGATAAGACTAGCAGGGGCGTCCAGCCTGCCCTTCCGTCTCAGCCTGCCTCCTGCCTCCTGCCTCCTGCCTCCCCCAGCAACAGTCGTAGCAGCTACCACTGTTAGCCGCTGAGCATTGGCCGCACCTTCCCCCCAATTGCCTATTAGTGCCGTGCGGGAAGCTGCAAAGTGGCATCTTCTGTTGTTCTTGCCTCGATAGCTCTGATCTGATTTCAAAGCCAACAGACAAAAAAAGACATCTTGTGATTGTCTTTCTTTTCTGCACTTTTCCTGTCTCTTTTTCGTCACTCCCATCCGCAGTGTATTTCTGTTTGTCTGGTGAGTAAGTTCTTTAACCTCTGGTGTTTCTTTTGTGCTTCTTGATTTCTGTTCTTCCCTCCCTTCTCCTCTTCCTTTCTCCATCCTAACGTTTGCTTCAGCTCAGACCACTTCCTATCAAATCAACCTTTTATAAACATTTCTATCAACAACCTTTTATCAACAACTATACACCGACCACCCTCCTACGAATCCACCATGCGTTTGTCTCTCTTCGCCCTGACGGGCCTGGTCAGCATCGCGGCGGCCGGCTCGGCCGTGCTCGATCTCATCCCGTCCAACTTTGACAAGGTGGTGACCAACTCGGGCAAGCCGACGCTCGTCGAGTTCTTTGCGCCCTGGTGCGGCCACTGCAAGAACCTGGCCCCCGTCTACGAGGACCTCGCCCAGGTCTACGCCTTCAGCGACAAGGTCCAGATTGCCAAGGTCGACGCCGATGCCGAGAAGTCGCTCGGCAAGCGGTTCGGTGTCCAGGGTTTCCCTACTCTCAAGTTCTTTGACGGCACCGGCGGCGACCCGGTCGACTACAACGGCGGCCGCGACCTCGATAGCCTGACGGCGTTCATCTCGGACAAGACGGGCATCAAGCCCCGCAAGAAGGCGGCGCCCCCCAGCGATGTGGTGATGCTGACCGAGTCGACCTTTGGCACCACGATTGGTGGCGAGCAGGACGTGCTTGTTGCTTTCACGGCGCCCTGGTGCGGCCACTGCAAGACGCTGGCGCCCATCTGGGAAAAGCTGGCCACGGATTTCGCTGCCGAGGCTGGTGTTGTCGTTGCCAAGGTCGACGCCGAGGCCGAGAACAGCAAGCAGGTCGCCAAGGACCAGGGCGTCGCCTCGTACCCGACCATCAAGTTCTTCCCGCGCGGCACCAAGGAGCCCGAGCTGTACGCCGGCGGCCGCAGCGAGGCAGACTTTGTCAAGTTTATCAACGCCAAGGCCGGCACCCACCGTACTGTTGGCGGCGGTCTGGATGCTGCTGCCGGCACCATTGAGGCCCTGGATGCGCTCGTGGCCAAGTTTGCCGCGGGCCGTGCGACCCTGGCCGAGTCGGCCAGTAGCGTCAAGAAGGCCGCCAATGTCCTGCAGGGCCAGGTCGGCGCCAAGTTTGCCGAGTACTACGTGCGCGTCTTTGATAAGCTGAGCGCCAACGAGGGCTTTGTGACCAAGGAGCTGGCCCGCCTGGAGAGCATTCTGGGCAAGGGCGGTCTGGCGGCCGTCAAGATTGACGAGCTGACCAGCAAGTCCAACATCCTGCGCAAGTTTACCGAGAAGCCGAGCCTCGACGACGACGCCAAGGACGAGCTGTAGATGTTCTGTGACTTGGGCTGAAAACAAAAAAGAGATGTTGGACTGTTGGCTGGATTTGTGGAGACCCGGCTTCAGACTGCAGCAGTACTATTAAGAGAATAAGAGAATAGAATACGTACGTTTGTACATGATTAAACGAGAGCATCAGATGATGGGTCCAAATTGGAATTCAAATAAAAAGCATCGTTATTTTCAAATGTTGATTTGCACGCTAAATTCAGTGTTTGAAGTTGTAGTATCTTATTCCTTATCATGACCCTTCCTCTATTGTTTTGAACCGTCTTCTTTGCTCTTGAGGGCCGCCTCTAGGTTGTCCAACCGCCGCGACATTTCGTCCACTTTGTGTGTGTGAGTATTCTGAATAGCAAAATAAACATTGGAAAAGGATGCACATCTTACTCTTTGCAAAAATCTCGCTCGAGACGCCGGCAAACTTGTTTGAGACCGTGTTGAGCAGATCGTCCAGCTGCGCCGTCAGGTCGGCACGGGCATCGTCAGAAGACTGCAGTGTCGGGTGGTTAGTCAAAGAAAGAGCAGCCAGAGCCCGTCGTCGATGAGATGAGATGAGATGAGATCAAGATGAGATCAGATGCCAACCCAAAACTTACCGTCGTCTGGCTCGAGTCGTTGTTGTTGGAGGACATTGCTACAAGTGGTCAAGGACGCGTATACACTCAGAGACGGAGAGGCCGAGGTCAAGTCGTCGAGGCAGAGGCACGTCGCGTGGAGGTTGTGGATAATGGATGATGATGCGATGCTGTTGGTCCAGTCTACATATACGAGTGTATTGGATCTAGCCCCTGTAATTGACTGCTTAGGTAAAGCTAGAGGACGAGTAGAGTGTACGACGTACGACGTAGAGTAATTTACTTCGTACGGAGGAGAGACCCCACCAACTGCCGCACCGCACATTACAACCCCACTCCAGAACGCGGCTCACACCAGGTGCACCTGCCAGCCAAACTTATGCATACTTCCCGTCTCACGCTCCTTCCTCCTTCCCTCGTTTCGAAAACTTGACATCACACAAGCTCTTTCCTCTTTCTTTATTTGTACTTTCTGCACACGTCGGATGCACCTCCCTCCTGCCGTCCCAAGTGGAACGGCCGAGAGTTTTTTAGTCTTGTCTCCTGGATCTAATAAAGTTACTGGATCCACGTTTATCGCCAAACTCCAAACTCCAAGGTACGCCCGTCGGATAGCGCTCTATCTGCTGCCCGGGGATGGTGTGGGCACCCAGACGCCGGGGCTGCGAATATTAATAAAGCAAACATGCACAAGCACACTGCAGGGGCACAGGATTGCACCATCGGGCGAGAAACTTGACTTGACAAGGGAAAGAGGGGGAAAAGGACGAGAAGTCTCGCCTCTCGCCTCTCCGGCTTTTAGACTTTCCATCTTTTTTTTTACTTTACAGCTGACGGCTTTCACCTTTGAGCTTTCGACACAGCTGCCACACTTTGTACATCGATTCTAACTCCATCCACGCCCGGTCTTTAGTACTAGCTTCTGTTCCCGACTCGATACTTATCTTCAGTCACTTTGCTGTCACTTGTCTTGCCTTTCGTTCAATCTCACAGCTCCAACTTCAAACAACCGCAAAGATGTATGAAGCACCTCATACAGGTATGCTGCCCTTCTTTCCCCATGTCGTCAACCCCCAACTAACAGCCAGGCTTCCATTTCGTCTCGACACGGCATACGGACACGTATCCGACCATTGATCCCAGCAAACGCGACCACTCGGGTAAATACGTCTTTATCACGGGCGCCTCCAAGGGCATCGGCCGCGAGACGGCACTGTCGTTTGCCAGTGCAGGCGCTGCCGGCATCGGCATCGGCGCCCGTTCGAGTCTCGATGATTTGTTAGGACCCATGGCCGAAGCAGCCAAAGCCGCCGGCAAGACGCCGCCGCAGGTTGTCGCTGTTTCGTTGGATGTGACGGACGAGGCTAGTGTAGCGGCCGCTGCTGCCACGGTCGCCAAAGCTTTTCCTCGCATCGACATCTTAGTCAACAACGCCGGCTACCTCGAGAAGCGCTGCAAGATTGGCGACAGCGACCCGGCCGAGTGGTGGTCGACCTTTACTGTCAATGTGCGGGGCCCATTTTTGGTGACCCGCGCATTCCTGCCGCAAATCACCAGGCCCAGCGAGGGCGGCGGCACCATTGTCAACTTGAGCAGCATCGCCGCCCATTTGTTGGATCAAGGCGGCTCGGCGTACCAGACGAGCAAGCTCGCCCTCCAACGGTTCACCGAATTCTTGGATGTCGACCACGGCCTCAACACGCCCGAGGGCATCCTGACGTATACCATCCACCCGGGCGGTGTGCTCACAGACATGGGCAAGCGGCTGCCCAAAGAGCGGCAAGCCAGGCTGGGCGAAACGCCCAAGCTGGCCGCCGACGTGATTGTTTTTTACACGGAAAAGCGACGGGAGTGGCTGGCGGCGCGGTACCTGTCGGCGACGTGGGATGTCGAGGAGCTGCTGGGCAAGGAGGAGGAAGTCGTCCAGGGCAACAAGCTGAAGGTGCGGATGGTTGTGTAGGGCGTGCGCTCCAACATATTTGAATATCAACGATCTTATCTCATATTTACTCTTGATTCGCTTCCCCACCCGTCTTTTTCTTTCTCAATCAACGAGTCCCAGTATTTGCCTTTGGCGATGAGCACTTCGACATCGCTGTCGACCCACCAGTCCTCGTACGCGGGCAGCTCGTATGCACCTGTACTGCGACTGCTCTCAGACGGTGGCCCAGCAAAACTCCGCAGCCAGCCATAGTACTCGATAAAGTCGGGCTTCACCTCGTGGAATAGCTCAGAGGGTCCCTTGTAAGCCAGCCGGTCCTGCTCCCATTCTTGTTGGGCTTCTATGGAAGGCAGCTCACCGGCAGCGTGTCCTGCCAGAAACCGGGCAACAGCCACAGCCTGGAACTCGTACGCTCTTAAACTGATAGCCGCCCGAACTTGACCAATAACAGCCAGCGACGGATCGTCCATGCAAAAGATATGCTGGTAGAATCCGGCGAGACGGTTGTGCGGTGTGACGCCGCCCTCGGGGAACGGCAGGAAAGGATAGGCTAGCCGATAGCCCGTAGCAAAGAGGACCTTGTCGATGTCGGTGAGGGTCGTTCCATCCGAGAGGTCGAGGGCTACAGTTTTGTTGTCGTCGTCGTCGTTCTCGATGCGTATCTTTAGGATTGTCGGCCTCTGCTCGACGTTTGGCAGGTTCCATGCACTCTCGAGGAAGCCAACATTGCCCCGTCGGCTGACGTAGAGTGGCGCCTTGACGACGGTGTGCAGGTCCTCCATCAGGTCGGCCGCCGAGATACCACCGCCCACAACCACGACTCTCTGTTGTGTGTACGACTCTTTATGTCGAAACGACTTGGAGTGCTAAAACGCTGTAGAAAGGGTTGCAGCAGCCTCCACCAGCCCGTCAATCCGCGGCACATTTGCCACGTTGAAGTGCCCCGAGGCCACCACGACGGCATCAAACACTTCCTGTGTCCAGACGTCTTCTGTGTCCGTCTCTCGCCGCGCCGTCAACAACCACGTCCCGTCTGTCCGTTTCTCGAGTGCCTCCACATGGGTCGAAAACACCACAAAGTCCAGCACAGGCTTCGCCAGCTCTTCCAGGTACGACAGCACCGCATGCCGTGGCCGCGAGCTGTTATTCTTGCCAAACCGCCGCTCCGACGCGGCCGAGTTGGCCACCGGCATAGGTGTATGTGTAAAGGCCATTGTGCGTGCGCCAGCATTCGTGTTGAGTCCATCTTACGCGGCACCAATTGTTCCTGGCCTGCCACGGCCGGCTGGTGGTGTTGTGACTGGTACGCCTGGTGCCAATCCCTCAGGTATGGGAAGCTGAATGTCGGCCACGGTCCAGGTTGTTGACTGGAAACGCTCTGGCTCTGGCTCGTACACCCACATGCCGCCAACGGCCGATTTCCGCTCAAAGACGCGGATCGTCTCGATGTTGCCCTCGTCGCGCAGAGCCCGGGCGGCTGCGATGCCCGACGGGCCAGCGCCGATGACGGACACACGGGAGTGGACATGGGGCATGGCCGAGGTGGGAGGCGAGAATTGGATGGATGAGTTTGTTCTTGTTCTGAAAAGCAAATTGACCAAAAGGGGACAAGTAACAATCAAAATTCAAATCCTGTCAACTCGATAATGATTCAAGAGGCCCTACCTGCATCTGACGCATTATTGCCGCTCCCGGCTCGAGATCGCGTATGCCTTTTTCTCCTTCTTCTTTTCCTCCTTCCTCATCACTGGCAGCTCTCGAAAAAAGTGTAGATACGTAGCTTCCTCATGAAGAGGAACCTGTCATATCGCGATACCCACAGAGACACCGGCCACGAGGACACCGGCAAGTGTGGTGGAGACAGGCACGGTCGTAGCGCCGGGGACCCACCCGGGGTCTTCGGTGTCTACGAAATCCTCTTCCAAAAAATTAGTTTCGGGCTTCCCTCTCAGGGGACTTACACGAAATCCTACAGGGCACATTTTGTGAGCACTTGGTGCGCAACCGGCACTGATACCAGAGCTCCAAAACGGGCTGGTTTGCACGGCAATTGCATGTGGTGTCATGCTCAATATGCTCAATGCCGGAAACAACGTTCCATGGACGATAAACGTGCAGCTGGGCTTCTTTCTGGTGACGGCACCCTGATCGTGGTTTTTGTCTTGAGTTTCAGTCGATTCGTGCACTGTTTGGGCCCTGGTATATCGACACACGTCAGTAAGGACTAGCAACGAAATTCAGCAGATATTCGTGAACATCGAAGCAAGCTTTAACAATGTCAACAAGCAAACACCAGAGCAGACCACTGCGGGTAGCGTGAGTAGGCAGTCTATTGTCCCGGCCGATGTGGCTTTCCTGAAGTACTCACACAATGCTTTTCCAGTATCATCGGCGCCGGGCTGGTCGGTACAGCCACGTACATTGCCCTCGCCCGACTTCCCAAAGTCCAAATCACCGTCTATGAGCGCGCACCGGGGCCTCACGAGACGGGCGCGTGGATCGCCATGACTGTATCCGGGCTGCGCGTGCTCCAACGGATACTTCCCGCAGCATCCTTTGAGCGTGTGCAAAAGATCATGTTCCGCGGCAAGGTGGGCATCGAGCACCACCACTGGCAGACGGGCAAAGTCATGGCTGTGTCCGAGTCGCCACACATGGACGTGCCGTACCGCGAAGGGCGCACACACCGAATCCCTCTGCACGAAATTCTGGCGTCGAATGTGCCGACCCAAGAGATTCAGTACAGCAAAGAGGTCAAGACAGTGAAGATTGTTCACGAAACAGCGGCCGGTGGTCGGCCGGTTGCCAGGCTGTCGTTTTCGGATGGCAGTCCCGATGTGGAGGCTGATCTTGTCGTGGCCGCCGACGGCATCCATTCTGTGAGTAGGCTGCGTGAAGACGATTGTTGAACAACAGACATGTTGACAGTGCTCGCCTCTAGAAAATCCGAAAACAATACCTCCCCGACAGCACACCCGCCTACCGCGGCGCCGTCGCTTACCGCACCGTGTTTCCCGAGTCGCACGTCCAGCATATAAAGGACTTGCCGGCTGAATCTGGCTCCTGGCAGCACAACAACGGCGAAATTGCCTACCTTTCACGGGTGGGCCTGAACAAATATGGCTTTGTGGCGATTATTCGCGAAGACGAAAAGGACGTCGCCAATCTGAGATGGGCACACTCGCTGGGGCAGGCCGGCATCGACCGCCTCAGAAAACATTTCGAGAACTGGGACCCGCTGGTCCGCAACGTCGTCGATGCTCTCCCCGGAATCGACGGCTACCGTCTCGAGACGACGGCGTGGATGGCTGACATGACCCGCGACGGCATCATTGCCTTTGTCGGAGATGCTGCACACCGTGAGTCAAAGCATCATTCTCTCGGCTTTTATCTTCTTTATCTTCACCTACTGACCTCTCAGCCACTGCTGGTGCATATGGCGGCGGCGCCACATTTGGCTACTGTGATGCCTGGGCCCTGTATCGATCTCTGTCGTCGCCGGCGTCTCGAGGAAACGTTGCTCATGCTCTCAAGATGTACAACCATATTCGACGGCCCTTTTTGGCTCGAGTCGAGAAGCAGCTGAGTCTTGATCGAGGAAATGCAGAGTATCTTTCGGCGGTAGACTCGACATCAGCGGAGTGGTCACAACGATGGCTGGAGCGGTTCAGTCCGCATGCGTGGATGTTGGAGTATGATGTCGAGGCCGAATGTCAACGAGCAGAGACTGAGTTGGTGCACAAAGCGCATTTGTAAATGTCATGTAACTATCATGAAAAGGGGTGAAAAGGGGTCGAATAGGGGTAATACTGTTAACAAAACATGTTTCTACGGAAGGCGCTCTTTTTTATCAAACACGGAAAGAGGTGTCTTTGTCGGATCAAGAAGGTGCGATGTAGTATGTGATAGAAATGCAGATTTGTTGAGAGTAAAGAAATAGCACAACAAAGCTGAATCAAAATTAAAAAAAAAGAAAAATGGGAAAAGATTATCATCCACGAAGACGTAGAAACAAGTCTGAACAAATAATTCAAGTTGTCAATTGAACTCGACACGGCCCTCAAATAATGCATGTCGGCCCTCTCCCGACCCATGTTGTCGATAGCTCTTTCCGTAGATGCTGTTCAAAGTCAACCCAATGCTCCTTCCTTGCTAGCCTGCAGCACGCCATCCTACCCACCACAACCTACACTACTAACAGGAAGGCCCTTATCAACGCTCTTTCCCCAAGAAAGCATTCGGACTGTTGACTGTTTTCTCTTGAACTTTTTTTCGTCAACAAGGACAACAAAGTTCATGATCTCAACAATCTCGCCTTTTCACCGGCATCATGACCAGCCGGGCGGCAGAGATGCTCTCACCAACAACCTCGCAAGGCTCCACCCAGGCCCGGGGCCAGTCGCCATATGAACAGCGACAACGACGTGGCAGTGACCAAGAGCACATCTACAATCAACACTCGCAATCTTACTCTCAAACGCAATCACGAAGCTACTCCTACAGTGGCTCATACGATAACGCACGGACACCACCGGCGACACGATCACCACCACTGGGTCCAGCATCCCCGGAACGGCCACCAGCGCCGCTTGCTTGTACAGAATGCCGGCGCAAACATGTCCGTTGCGATGCAACGATGCCAATCTGTCGACGCTGTTCCATGGCAGCAGGGACTACATGCCGTTATCTTCCTTCTCGACGTGGACTCCGGAGACGGACAGTACGCAATGGGGTGTCGATAACAGGAACAACGGCAACGACGACATGCATGGCAGACAACGACGACGATCTGGATACGGCAGCAGCAGCAGCTTCTATGGCCTCCATGGCATCCATGACAAACTCCATGGCCTCGATTGCAACCATGGCGTCTATGGCCAGCATGGCCAATGTGCCCTTGGCACTGCCCTCTCCACCGCCACTGGCATCGGCGGCTGCAACGATTCAAGTTGGCAATATGACCGACAACGACATGAACATTACCGACTTTATCGATGATGACGCACTTGTCAATTCATACTATTCCAACTTTCACAGTGCCCACCCTATTCTCGTGCCACGAGGATACTACCCTTCCCAACGGTATCCGACCTATCTGCGACTAGTCGTTCACTTTATTGGAAGCCATTTTTCGGCCACTGGGCAGCAAAGTGATGCTCTACGGAATGCTTCCGTCAAAGCTCTGGAGGCCGCTGTGGCTGCGTCATCGGTTGGAGGCCGACCAAAGTCTTACCATACTGTCCAGGCCCGCCTGTTGCTGTCGATTGCACTGCACGCTCGCGGCGAGATTCGTGAGAGTGTCTCCCAACTCGCCCACGCCGTGTCTACGGCAGTGGAAATTGGCATGCACAGACAAACATTCAGCACGACCCACGGTGGCCGATCACCAACTGTCGAGGAGAGTCTACGGCGGACGTGGTGGGAGCTGTATGTGGTCGACGGCTTTGTGGCGGCACTGCAGCGAAGTACAAGTGCACGGAGCCATACCTGTGAGCCAGACGTGCTTCTTCCATGCGACGAAGCTCTGTATGGAGGAGGCGAGGAGGGCGGCACTGGGCCGGACACGTTCTCTTTGCGTGAGCAAGACTCGCGGACACTGGAGCAGTTCGATGCCCGTCTTTACGCCGACGAACCATCTGTTCCATTCTCGTCGTTCTGCTACCGCATCGACGCTGTGCGTATTCTTGTGCGAGCACTTGCCGTCAGCTCTGGTGCTCATGCAACACACGATGTCCAAGAAGAACAGGTCCAAGCCATCGACAATGCTCTAGCTGCCTGGAGACACAGTGAAGCAGCCGCCTGTCCGCCCAATGACGAGATGCTGTTCCAGGCACACATGCTGATTCACTATACGGCCATCTACCTGCATTTTTGGCGCAGCGACCTAGCCTCGACCGTCCCGGCTGCCTTTGATATTATTCGGGAACGCCATCTTCCACCCGTAGCCACACCGCGACAGACACATGCACGGACAGCAGTGACGGCCTCCAGACAGCTCGTCGACCTGGCTGCGCGAGCATCGACTCCACAAGCCGTGCAGAGACACACGCCCCTCTTTGTGTTTGCCCTCGTCTTCTCGGCCATTGTGCAGCTGTCGGCGTGTGCACTGCATGGGCCGGCACAGAATGCGACACTATACCGCGACCGGCTGGCACTGATTAGTGGTGTGTTGACAACCCTAAGTCCGGTATGGGCGTTTGCTCACACGGTGGGCCGCAAATTCCGGCGCATGACGGCCGACTTGCTGCGGGTGCGTGGTCACTCACAGACGTCGACAACCCAGACACAGTCTGTCTCACATACAAATCAGCATGCGCACGCGGAGCCGACAGCGAACAAGACTGTCTACATGGACGGGAATAGTATGGATGCTGGATTCTCTGATGGAGTTGGCCTGTACGGAAACAGCTCGTTCCCATGGATGGACCTGCTGACATGGGATCCCGAGCAGGAGCTGTGACAGCCTGGTGGCGAGCGCCTTTGCGAGCACCTTTGCGAGCACTTTTGATTTTGATGAATATACCCTTTGATTTTGGATACTTGGATACTTGTAACCTTTGGCTGCGGTTTGATTTATCTTATATACACTGACCTCTTCTTCACATCACAGTTGGCTCTGTGGCCGCCTTTCTCGCTCAGCCCGCAGTGCCTCGGCCTCGATGACGGCCTGGAATGATGCTTCGGCATCGTGCTCGTTGATCCATGCCGTGTCTGGCCGACTCTTGATGAATGCATGCAGTTTTTCGTCGTCGTCGTCCTTGTTCTGGCCGACACTCGCGTCGACACTGTCCTCGACACGTTCCTTTGCCTTTTCTCCTGGCGCCAGCTTGCCAATAATCTGGTGCCTTGCCAGGGCCATCACTTTCGCGACATGTGGCCGTCTTGTTGCTTCAAAAAGATGGAGGGCATGGTGGATCTGAGATGGTGTCGGCTGTGCACCTGGCTGTTGTGGCCATACATGCTGAAGCGCCAGAAGAAGAGCATACGCGTCGTCGATTGCAAGAGATCCACCTGCTGCAAAAGCACCACCATGTGTATGTGCTGCGTCGCCAATCAAAGCCACCCGTCCACCGCCATAGACCCATGTGTCGAGAGGATCGCCGGCCATGTTGGGGTAGAGTCGTGTGTATGGTGTCTTCTCGAGCAAAGCCAGCACGGTCGGATGCCAGCCCCGGTACAAATCTTTGAGCCGCCGCAGACTGCCCTCGTCGTTCCAGTGCACATTCTTGTACGTCTCGGGCGGGCTGGCCGGGTCGACTGTGAAACCGCCGACAGTCGTAAACTGTCCGTGGCCCAAACGGCCATGGAAAAAGCTGCGGTGCGGCGCAACCCAGTGGGCCGCATCGTCCGGGAAGTCGACCCCATCGAGAAGAGAAGCTTCGAATGTCGACCGCATCGCCACCCAGCCCGTCCAGTGCAGCTTGTGTTTGGGCACAAACCATTTGCGCACGTTCGAGTGCAGGCCGTCGGCGCCAATCAACAAGTCGGCGGCAGCTATCGTGCCGTCGGCGAAGCGAAGGGTGACCCCGGCGTCACTTGTATCGATTGTCAACGTCTTCTTGCCCAGATGGATAGTGTCCAGAGGCACATGCTCGAGGAGGGCCGCGTGCAAGTGCGCCCGGTGGAAGCGTGCTGTGGCGTGCAGAGGGTTTGTTACGGCACGGTGAGTGTCATAATCCAAGATCTCGCCCGTCCGCCAGTGCCGGTACACCTGGTGATGCCGGCCCCTCTGACGCACACAGACACCTTCCCGCAGCGCATTGTGCACACCCAGCTTTTCAAGCGTCCGCAGACCGTTGGGGCCGAGGCCAATGCTGGCGCCAATCTCGCGGAACGCCGCCGCCTGCTCGTACAGCTCGACGGTGACACCCGGAAGCCGGCGGAGACTGATGGCGGCCGCGAGACCGGCAATCCCGGCGCCGGAGATGGCGATGCGGAGCGTGGGAGGGGGAGTGTCGGCCATGACGCCCACGACGAGCTCTTCCAGGTGCGTATTTGTGCCGGTGTGGACGACAAGATTCGTGATTTTAGCGTCCGGTGTCGTGATGTCGTGACAGAGAAGAGACTGCTAGCCCACAGCCAGCCAATATTTTGTGTCTGAGTGCATTCATTTGCTGTTGCAGCCTATCTATATGTTCGAGCGGTATGTATCAGGAACATATTTTGATTGCAGGGGATGGAGTGTCAAAACCCCGTCGACGAGTCCCCGTTCTGTGTCGACACGAGGTCCCCGGACGTTTGACACTTACACGGCTGATGGCCCCACATGGCGCTATCAACGGCTCCACCAGGGCCCTGTAGGCGGCGATGACGCCTTTTTGCTCCACGCTGTAAAACCCCGGGCCGGCCATTCGGGACGAGATATGGTTGTCAGTATCATTTTTTCTTCTGATTTGCTCCTGACAACATCGCCGACGACATGATGGACAGCAGCCTGGACCGGGGACAGACGTGTCTTTAAAGCGGGCGTGTCGAGCCTGCCTCGTGGGAAAGAGAAAATGGGACAACGTGGTTCGACTTCTGATTCTCGGCATTTCTCAAAGCCATCTCATCTGATCAGTAGTCGATAGAGATAAGCCTTCTTTCACTTTGTTTTCTTCTTTCTCTTCTCTTCTTCGGTTCATACTATTCCCTCATCACCATGGCTCAAGTCACCGAAGTTAAGAACGGCTTCGCCACTGAAGCCAAGAGCTTTGCCGTCGACGCCAGCGATGCCAACAACAGCAACTCGGACACTGACTACGCTCTCGGCGAGACGGTCAAGGCCGAGTTCGCCGACGACACGCGCGATATCCTCGACAAGCACGGCGACGGTGTGCCCGAGCTCACTCCTCAAACACTGCGCAAGCTCAAGAACAAGCTGTACCTGCACATTGTCGTCTTCTTCATTTTTATCAACCTGATGCTCTTCATCGACAAGTCGGCCATGGGCCAGGCGTCGCTGCTGGGCGTGCTCGACGACACGCACATGAGCAGCACGCAGTACAACAACTTAAACACCATCTTTTATGCGGGCTATATTGTCGGCCAGGTGCCCGGCCAGTGGATGATCCAGCGGCTGCCGCTGCGGCTGTTTGTGGCCGGGTCCATCTTTGTGTGGGCGGTGATTGAGCTGCTACACTGTGTTGCGTTGAGTTACGGCCGGATGATCCCGCTGCGGTTCCTGTTGGGCGTGTCCGAGGCGGCTGTCGTGCCTGCGCTCGAAACCACCATGAGCATGTTCTTCACGCCCGAGGAGCTGCACACGGTCCAGCCTCTGTTCTGGACGAGTTGTGTGGCCTCGCCCATTCCCTCGGGTCTTATTTCGTATGCGCTGCTGTTTAGCAAGAGCAGCGTCAGTCCCTGGAAGTTTTACATGGTCATTGTCGGCGGCATGTCTCTGATTCTGTCGGTCGTGGCCTTTGTTGCCTATCCCAGCAATCCGGCAACGGCTTGGTTCCTGACCACGGACGAGCGCGTCCAGACCATCAAGCGCGTCCACGCCGCCACGCGCAGCAGTATCGAGACCAAACGGTTCCGCCGCTACCAGTTTGTTGAGGCCCTCAAGGACCCCATCTCGTGGCTCTTTGCCCTCTCAACGTTTTGTCTGATGCTCTCCAACAACTTGGCCTTCCAGCTGTCTCTGCTGTACGTCGCCCTCGGCGTCTCGGATCTCGGCTCGACGCTTGTCTGGGTCGCTGCCGGCGGCTTTGCTTTGGTGGTGTGTGTCGTTGCTTCTTTCCTGCTGCGCTACTTCCCCGGATACTCGGCCTTCTGGGCTGCTCTTTGGACCTTGCCGGCCATTGCTGGCAGCATCGGCATGGTCGCTCTGCCCTGGGACCGCACCACCCCCTTGTTGGCTTGTTTATTGCTAGCAACCAACACCTGGGGCATGACCTACATCATCACGCTCGCCTGGACCATTTCGAGCTGCGCCGGCCACAGTAAACGCCTCACCCGCCAGGGCATGTTCATGGCCGGCTATGGTATCTCCAACATCATCTCGCCGCAGCTGTGGAACGACACCTCGGCCGCGCCGCGCTACTATGGCACCTGGGCCGCCCAGATCGTGCTGAGTTTCACGCTGGCCCCCTTGCTGTTGATTGTGGTCTGGTTCATCCTGCGCCGCCGCAATGCATCTCGTCGTGTCTGGATCGCCGAACAACACGCGCTCGGCAACTATGGCGAGGGATATCTGGAGTCGATGGCGGCGGACGGTTCTGTCGTCAAAACGAAAGTCGATGTGTCGATGCTGGATCTAACAGACTATGAGAACAAGTTCTTCTTGTATCCGTTGTAATTACTCCGTAGGGGTGGTGTTGAGTAGAGTGAGGTTGACAGTGGATCAAGAGAGGTTGTCTAGCAAAGCCGTAATGATGAATAGATAGATATTGGTGACGAAATGATATCCACACAGTTGCTGGTTGCGCTTTCCTGTAGTGACAACTGTGACATTAGTGAACGTAAACTCTACGACGTACGCAATTTGGCAATTACAGGCCATCTCTCACAGTCGCGCTTTCCTTCACAGTGGTCGAGGCGCTAGCATGACGCTAACACGACGCACTCCGTAATGCACCCATTTGCTCCTTCCCATCCGCCCCGGATCACGAGACACTCCTGCCAAAGAGAGACCAAAGAAAGACAGTTCGCCCATCCAAACGGGAAGCTACCCCCTATTGTCTCATCGCATTGAACTTGACCACAATTCGACGTCACTCAGACAACGTCACTTTGTTCGACGAGACCATCTCCTCCACGCCCCGACGACAACCGACAAACGACACAGCATCGATAGCTAGACTGCGGACACATTGATTGCATCATTGCATCAGCGGCCCTCGCTCGACTCCGCATCGCATCACGACTTTTCTTTTCGACTTTTCACTTTCTTGGACAACACCCTCCTCTCTTCGACTACCTCCTCCTCTCAAATGATGACCACCCACTCCCCTCGGTAGCCGGGTCCAACACGACCGGAGTCTCTTCTCCCTCTCCCTCCTCCTTTCTCCTTTCTTTTCGAACATCCTTTCCTCATCCTCAAAACGCCGCCATGCCGCAACCACAGGACAATGCGAGGTTCATCCTCCTTGTCATGATGATCCTATGGCTCAACACAAGCAACGACGCCACCAACGGGATCCTGTCCGCGCCATCCCTCATCATGGCCCGCGTCGGCCGACAACGGGCCGCGTTTGAAGCTGTTCAACCAACGCAGTGGGGGGATTTCTCGCCACCGTCGGCGCCTTCAAACACAAACTCTTCAGAGACGGACACAGACGCCGACGAGACTGGCTACCTCAACATCACTGGCTTCCGCCGAAAAGACAACCTGGCCTGGGACGATCTCGACCGCTTCCGCACCCGCTGCCTCGAATGGAGCCGCAATGCCTACCCGATGATGGACGGCGTCAGTTTGTGGGACCGCGGCGAGACGATGCTGACGTGGCAGAATGCGACGGGGTCGGTGGCGGGCGAATGGGTGCGGCGTAACGGGACTGTGGCAAGACACATGTCCGACTACAACATGACGGCGATTACAGAAATGGCGTTCGACTGGGGCGCGGCCAATGCGAATGAAGTGGCCGGCGGTCCACGAGGAACGGGCTTCTTTGGCAGCGGGCCGAGACCCAAAGCTGGAGAGGCAGCCCTCACAAACGAGACGGAGCTGGCCGGCGACAATACTACAGCGACAGCAACGACGGCAACTACAGCAACTACAGCAGTTGCTGCGGGAGGTCTGTTCAGTCGAACAAAACGGGCCGCCATGGATGTGAATGTCAATGCACAGCCTGCGGCGCCAGTTCCCGCTGAAGGAGCAGCAGCCCAAGCACCTGCAGCTGTTCCCGAAGCAGACGCGGCTGCAGACAAGAAGCCCGATGCAGCCCAAGACCAGCAGCCGCTGCGCCCCCGTCCTTTTCCCCTCCAAGCCATCGAATGGGGCCGCAATGTCACGGGCGTCAACGGCCGCATGGTGATGCGTGTCACGGACCAAGACGACGAGGCCGAGTACATGGACGAGAGCGACCGCTTTTCGGACGACCCGCCCACGGGTGGACTCGTGCGTGCGGCCACGGCCACGGTCACTCTCGAAGACGTCGACGGGACCGGCAGCACCTACGATATGCGTTTATATGGCGTCCACTGGCCGCGGCAGGGCGCCATGCTGCTGACCACAACGAGCGAAAAGTTTGGCGGCATCTTTGGCCTGCCACACCTGGCACCGGGCCGCGCCTTCTTTGACTCGAGCAAGAAACTGCTGAACCGCACGATTGAGACGGCCCTCGCCAAACGCGAGTCGACGCGGCTCTTTGGGCCGCCCGATGTGGCTGCGTCGGCACCGCTGTGGTCGTCCAATGCCGAAGGCGCGCCCGAAGGCCTGACACCGGTGCCGCGCTGCGAGTACGTCATGTACGTGCAGATCCATCCGTTGGACGCATCGCAGTTTTTGCCAACGCGCGGCTCTCGCCAAGGCAAGCGTCCTCTCCGAAAGAGGGGTGACTCTGGTACCAACTCGAGCATTCCTATCGACGCCCTCGGTCCTCTTCAGTCGCGCAACGTGCCCGACGACTTTGGCTACAGCCAGGACGACATGACACGCCTCATGGAGGGCATCGAGCACGAAATGCGCTTCCCCACGGGCGCGCCCATCTTTGGCCACCGCGGTGTCCCCGAGATGCAAATGTCGGCCGTCCTCTACTCGCCCGACTGCTCGTACTTTATCGAGACCAAAGGTCCGCCACATTTCGCTTCGGCCGGTACTGGCCAACAACAACAGCCCCTCCTCCACCTCCGCGGCAAAAAGGCCGAGTCCATTGTCTACGATGCCCGCCTTTGGATGCTCGCTTTCGGTGCCGTCCTATTTGGGCAGGTCCAGCTGTTCTTGGGCCAAGTCCGCGAGACCTACACGCCCTCCACGCTCGGCCGCATCAGCTTTACGACCATGGCCGCCATGGTGCTGGCCGATGGGCTTGTTTTTAGCGCAGCCGCTGCCTGGTCCATGACGGCGTCGGCCAGCTTCTTGCCTTCTCTGGTGGTTACCTTTTCGGCCTTTACGTCCATGACCATTGGCGGCTATTTCCTGTCGGAAATCTACACGGCGCAAGAGCCCGAACGCCGCCGCCGTGACCGCCAGGAGATGCAGCAGATCCAGCAGCGGCAGATGGAGGTTAGAGAACGACTGCGCCAGCACTATGCCAACATTGCCAGTGCCCGTGCGGCGGCGGTGGCGGCGGCAGCGGCAGGGACTGCGCCGACTGCAGGTGCGACTGCAGGTGCGACGTCAGGCGCGGCTGCTGCACCGACTGCAACTGTTCCTCCTCCTCCTCCTCCTCCTCCTCCAGCGCGGGCTCCCTCCCCGCCCATCATTATCCCATCCGACCAAGACATTGACGCCGAGATTGCCGACAATGTCCAGGCTGCCGCGACACCTCTCTTGCCAGCCCCCGTCACAGCCGGCGCTGCTACTCCTGCGGGTGCCGCAACAGCAGCGACGACTACTGCCGCCACAGTCCCCATGCCGCCCTCTGTCCCTTTTTCGAACATGGCCGGCCGCATGGTCATGATTGGTATCGTCGTCATGTTCCTCAGTCTCGCCGCCACGACCTGGTGGGCCGCCCTGCGCTCGACCTATGCCAACATTGTCTGTTTTATCTATTTGTCCATGTGGCTGCCCCAGATCGTCCGCAACATTGAACGCAACAGCCGCCGCGCCTTTGCCTGGCGCTTTATTGCCGGCCAGTCTCTTCTGAGGCTGATGCCCATTGCCTATTTTTATCTAAAAGCAGACAACGTCCTGTTTGCTCAGACCGACTGGCGCTCATTTGCGGGGCTGGTCACCTGGGTCTGGGTCCAGCTGTGGATTTTGGTGGCACAGCACGAGCTTGGCCCCCGTTTTGGTATTCCGAGCAGCTGGGTCCCCAAAGCCTGGGAGTACCACCCTGTGCTGAGAGAAGACAATGTTGAAGCGGGTGGCCTGCCCATTGGTCTGGTGTCGACGGACGAGCCTGTCACCAGCCCCGACGAAGGACCAGCAGGCTCGGCCAAACGCCGGCCGTCCCATCCCACCCCCGCACCGGCTGGCCACAGCCACAGCCACAACCACAACCCCAGCAGTGTGGCCGCCAACACCAACATCTGGACCATGGACTGTGCCATCTGCTGCGAAGTGCTGGATGTGCCTGTCGTCCGTGCCGGCGCCGGCGATGCTGGCGTCTCGTCCATTGCCAACAGCGTCTCGGGCGTGCTGGCCCGTCGCCAGTACATGGTCACGCCCTGCCGGCACATCTTCCACACAAAGTGTCTGGAGGGCTGGCTGCGGTTCCGGCTGCAGTGTCCCATCTGTCGTGAGGAGCTGCCGCCGCTGTAGGCAGTCTGTGCGTTTCCTGGCATTTATTTTTAAGGCGTTTCTGATTCTTTCTTTTCCTGTCCTGCATCCCTTCTGTATATACGACCCGGCTTCTTAAAAGTGGCCAACAACTTCGAGAAATTAAACGGCTTATTGTTCTCACATTGTTCTCACTCTATATTATTATATATTACATATTTTGGTACACCAGTGGTACACTCTTGGTACACTCTTGGTACATTTCCTTGGCACATCATAGTCCCATTCTTTCAACTCAACGCGAGCACTAATAGGGCGCATAGTCCGGCCCGGTAGTCGGTCCCGGTCCGGCCACATTGCTCATTGCGCGCAGCAGCGTCTCCAACTTCTGCGCCTCATCCGAGTCGGCGCCGTGTTCTGCACGCACTCGGCTCATGCCCCCATCAAGCAGGTACTCGTCCATCAAGGTGCATCGAGGTGCTCGAGGTATGTCCCCAGCCTTGCTCCTGCTGCAGCCGCTCCTCCTCCTCGCGCTCCCGTCGCCGCTCCTTCTGCCGCGCCCGCTTTCGAGCCGCCTTGGCCTTCTTATTGGCAATGCGCTGCTCATCTTGGCGGGCCAGACGTTCCTCCAGCGCGGCATGGTCGCGGGCATCCTGTGCCTGGCGCTTCGCCTCTTCTTCGGCTCTCCGTTCTCTCCGCAGCCGTTCCTCAACTTCCAGTCTCTTCTCATTGACCAAAGTCTCTCTGGCTGCGACTGCTTCTTTGGCCTCTCTTTCGGCGGCTGCTTTTTCGGCGACTGCTTTTTCGGCGACTGCTTTCTCTGCCGCGGCCAGCTTATCTGATGCAGCTTTCTCAGCAGCCGCCCTTTCTGCAGCCGCCCTTTCTGCAGCGGCCTCATCAGCTGCCGCCTTCTCGGCTGCCGCCTTGCTCTTCTTCACTTGGTTCGTCCGGCGACGGCGGAACGCAATCAGAGACTCGCCTGACGACGATGTAGTCAAGGACGACATGGACGCCCAACGACGGTGTGACTGGTCATGCGGTACGCGGCCAAGGTTCTCTACATTCAGGGGAGCGCCACCCTCGGCAGTGTCTGTCTTGGACAGAGTAGCCGAAGTTGTTGGCGGCGGAGCTGACGGGGCTGACAACGCTGCCAGAACGGCTTGTCGGTTTCTCACAGGAGCAACCGCGGGTGTGGCTGCAATTGGTGTTGGGATCGGCGCCAGTGTCGGGGCCGGGGATGGTGCTGATACCGAGGTTGATTCCAGTTTCGCCGTGATCTGAGAGATGTCGTCGGCCGCCTTGCTGGCCTTCTCATCTGTCTTTTCTCGGATGGGCAGATCGACCTTGGAACTCGGGTTTGATGCTGGGCCGGTCTCCTTCCCCACGGGTGTTGCCTGTGGACTGTTGAAGATAATCACTTCTGGTGTCTGGTCTTGAACAAACTCAATCCTGTCCACGCTCTTTTCAAAGATAGTCAAGCTTCCCAGGTTGTTGGCCAAGTCGCCCTCGGCAGCTCTCTTGACACTGAGGTTGTCAGGGTTGCCAGTGTTAGAGCTGTTGCCAGTGATGGCACTGCTGTCGATCTTAGCTGTATCGTCGTTGGCACCCTTGATGGTCTCCGAGTCCGACTCTACATCCGACAAAGCATCGACATCAGGCTCCGAGCTAGCCGATGCTGGCGATGCTGGCCGCCGGTACTTGTCCTTGTCAGGACGCGTGCCGCGCAACTCGGGATGCTGATGGTAGCACTCGGAATTACCGCCCACATGGCAAAAGTCGCAGTGGGAGCAGAGCATATAGCGTTCCGTTGGGTGCTGGCAGCCACAGTCGGAACAGCGAGGTCGGCCTGGGAACTTGGACCGGAAGAACTTCTTGATGACAAAGCGAGGTGCAGAGATGAGCGTGTGCCGTGGCTTTTTGCGCGATGCATAGCCGGGGATCTGGTACCGAACCTCGCCGTTGACATGCACAATGTCCTTTTCGTCTCTATCATTGTCAACAGTGACATCGTCGACATCCTCGTAGTTGAGGTCGTCGGCGTAGCCGCCCTCGGGGATGTCGACGTAGTCTTCGTCGTCACCAAGATTGTTGACGGTGGTCGATGTCTTGGGCGTGGGCTTGTCGAGCTTCGTGGTGGAGGAGGAAGTCTTGCGTGTTGTTTTGTTTCCAGTAGAACCGTTCTGGTCGAATCGTCGGCTTTGGCCATTCGAGGCTTTGACAGGCCTGTCTTTGGCCGAGGCATTCTTGGCCACATCTTTGACAATGACAAAGCCGGCCGAGATCGCCTCGCTCGTCGTATTCGTCGCTGGAGGCGGAGACGATGTCGTGGCTGCTGGGGCCGTTCGGATCGGCAGCTGTGTCTCAACGGCCTGTTTCGCCGCAGGCTGAACCGGTGCCGGCTTGTCGATGGGCGGCTGTGCACTTGGCTGTGGCTGTGGCTTTTGCTCCTGCACTTCAACAGGCTCTCTGAAGTTCATTTCGCCGCCTCTGTCCACCATATTCCACACAAAATCATCCCAGCTGAGAAAAAGCTCCCACATAATCTTGTCGAGCTTCTTCTTGTGTTTCGTCTTCCGGATACGTCTTGACTTGAAGGCATGCAGGCGGTTCTCCCAGTGCGGGTCTGCCTCCTCCAACATGTTTATGCAGTGCCATATCCGGACTTGGTCAGACATATCGCCCGCGAAGCTCTTGAGGATGTCATAATGCTGTTCGAGTGCTTCCAGAAAGTCGTGGAGAGTCGGGTAGTCGTATGGGCGGATATAGAGGTAGTTTTCGAGTGCATCACGGCCTTGCCGCCGGTGCAGGACCTCCTTTTCGCGGACATAATGCATCGTCTGCGTCTGTGCCAGCCTATGCTGCTGTCACTGCATGTGGGTATTATTGTCGATGGAGTCTAGATGTGGGAGATGAGGGAGATTGGCGATGTTACGCGATCTTGCTGTGGGCGGATGGGGGTCGATTGCGACGTTGAGAGCGTCCATGATGCATGAAAGAAAAGCACGGATAGATAAAGGATACAGAAACAAAACTAAACAAACGCTCGCTGGAGCTTCTGGAGCACACGTTGGGCTGATTGCGCAAGCTGTGTCAAGTCAACTAACAACTTCAGGAGCAGGGGACCCAAAAACTCGTAATTTAACTTTTTTATTTCGGGCCCCCTGGCCCGGTCGACAAGCTAGAGAAAGAGGTCCAGGGCGCACGGGTTAATAGTAAACGCGAGCAGTGATCGGTCTTTGAGCCTCGAACAGCAACGCTTGAAACGTTCAGGCAAGCAAAGTAAATAAAGCAAACGTGAGAAAAGCTCAATTGACTTCAATTGATTTCGGAATTCTCATTGTTGAACTTGCGGCACTTGACGCTGTTGGTAGCCGTGTGGAGAAACATCTTGTCGGTTCGGTCGGGTGCAGCGGGAGGAGGAAATGAGTCGAGTATGTGTAATCTTGGTGAACGAGAGAGAGAGAGAGAAAATAAACAATTGAGGAGAAGAAAGAAATGTGACGATGCATGAAAGAAAAGGGGCTTGCACTTGCACCCTTTGTTCTTTCCATACCTTGCTTTGCTTGTTCTGCACTTTCCATAAAATTAAACGTGAACTATCACGTGCCTTCCGATTGTGGATTCGGCTATTTTCTTCGGGCAAGGGGGAAGGAAGGTGCGACAGGCGCCTGAGAGAAGCTAAGCTGCAGCTAGGAACAGGAGGCCCCCACCTATGACGACACTGGCGGGGTTGGAGCTTGTCGGGGAAACAGAAGGAGACAAATACGCATACGGGGTGATTACAACTGCGGCCTTTGTCCGGCCGAGGATAGAAGGGGCATGGGAAAGAGGACGAAAAGAGGAAAAGGAGGGAGAGGAAGAAAAGAAGGGAAAGAAGGGATCAATGCCGGCCAATGGGCCAATTGGGAAGGAACAGGTTGCGGCGTGAACGCGGAAGGAACGAGGATCAAGAGGGAAATACGACGGCATGCAATGCACGTCGGAGACGCAAGACGGGCTATCAAGGCCAAGATACGGGTCGGATAGGGAAGCAACGAAGCAAGGAACGGGGGCACGTTGGAAAGTGCAACCGGGTGTAGAAAGAGCAAGGAAAGAGCCAGGGGAATAAGGGGGACAACAAAAGCAAGGAAAGAGCCAGCAACACAGAATGAGGAAACAACGACCTACACAATGAAGCCTTTCACTTTTTTGTTTCGTTCTCACAGAAATGCAGCGAGAATTATAGCAGATTGCGGACGAGGACGACGTCACAATTGATCTTGGCCGTCTCGACCATGCAGTGCAATAGACGGCTTGTGAATGGACACATGCAAGAAACGCGGGCCCTTTTTTGGTAAGTCGCGCGGAAAGGGAAGCGTGCAGACTATTCCCACTTTCGATGTATCTTGTCCGTTCTTCCTTCCTCTCTCTGAGCCGTTCTTTCTTGTCTTGAGGTTCCCCTTGGACTTGTTTCTGCAGATCTCCACTTTTAAGCTTTAGTTGCGGTTTCCCTGTCACTCAACCACAACTGTCTTCTTTCCTTCGGCCCTGTCTTCCCTGGTTGCAGAGAAGGAGCAACCCGCGCGCCGTTTCGTGTTTAAAATCTCTCGCTTTCGCAGTCTGTTGTTCTTCCCAACTTCCTTTTATTTTGACTTGAAATTCTGCATCTCAACAACGATCTACAAAACGGACTCAACTCCACGTCCACTTTCCCACTTTCCCACTTTTCATCCTTTTCATCCTTCACATCCTTCTCCTTTTCTCCTCTTTTTCTTTCTCCTCTTTTTCTGTCTCCTCCACAACCACCCCACCTCCACCATGGCCATCAACACGATCCTGTTCGACTGCGACAACACGCTCGTCCTCTCCGAGGAGCTGGCGTTTGAGGGCTGCGCCGACCTCCTCAACGAGATTTGCACCTCCAAGGGCGTCGACCCCGCGCCCAACTTTACCGGCTCGACCCTCATCACCGAGTTCGTCGGCCAAAACTTCCGCGGCATGCTCACGTCGCTGCAGTCGCGCTACGGCTTTCCCTTGACGGCCGACGAGACCAACTCGTACGTGCTGCGCGAGGAGGACGTTGTGATTGCCAAGCTGCGGCAAGCACTCAAGCCCTGCGTCGGTGTCGAGCCCCAGCTGGAGGCCCTCCAGAAAGAGAACAAGCACCTGCTAGCGGTCGTCTCGTCGTCGGCCCTGCGCCGCGTCAAGGCGAGTCTGGAGGTGGTCAAGTTTGACCGCTTCTTTGCGGGCGACCACGTCTACTCGGCCGCGACGAGCCTGCCGACGCCGACCTCCAAGCCGGACCCGGCCATCTATCTGCATGCACTCAAAGAACTGGGCAAGGGGGCGAGCGAGGCCGTGGCCGTCGAGGATAGCCGCAGTGGCACGCTGAGCGCGACGCGGGCGCAGATCCGGACGATTGGCTACGTGGGTCCCTACCCGCAAGAAAAGCAGGCGGAGATGGAGAAGGTTCTGCGGGATGCCGGCGCGCAGGTGATTATGCAGAGCTGGGACGAGTTCCCGGCGAAGCTGGAGGAGATTTCGAAGCTGTAAAGCTGTAGAGTGGCAGACGGCAGACGGCAGACGGCAGACGGCAGATGAGGTGAGAGTGATGAGCGAGACGATCCAAACATTTGATACAGGTAGACGAAAGACTACAGCTGTCTATTCCATTGCATTTTTTACATTGCGCTCAATACATTGCGCTCAATCTTATACCAAATTCCGTCGTCTACTCATTGTCATTACTATTACGTGTCTATGTGTGTCTATGTGTGTCTTTATATATTCTGTTTACATATTCTGCTTATATATCGGCCGCCTCCGAATTACTGCATCAAAAAGGTATTGACACTCTGAAGAGTGGCCCGGCTGGGATTCGCGTGAGGCATGGCTGTCATGATGCAGGCCAGCCGCACACGGATCATATCCTTGTTGAAGACGGCCTTGTCAAAGGGAAACTCTGAAAGGTCTCGCAGCTCGCCGGTGTCGTCAAAAAAGTAGCAAAACAGGCCCAGCGTTGTACCAACAGAGATGTCCCGTCCCGTCGGGCAGAGGACACGCAACCGCTTTGAAGATGCGTTGCTGGTGTCACTGCCATTCTCCTTCTTCAGAAACACCCAGACTTTTTCACGCACCAGGAAAAGCGCATACCGCAGATTCCGTGCAATCACCTTGTCCTGCTTGCCAAGACCGACCTCACAGCTGTTGGGCGACTTCCACCAGGTTGCGTGCTCGGTGGTCTGCCGAACAAATGAGATTTGGTAAATATTTGAGGCTTCTGGTGGTGGCGGCGGTGGAGATCCACCGGTCCACTGTCCAGCAGAGAGGTATGGAGTGATGGCGGTCTCGGTAAAGGCCTCGCCGGTAGTAGAAGGAGCACTCTCGCTGCCTGCCTTGACGATGGCCGATATCAGTGCCGGCAAGTCGGCCTCGGGCGTTTCGAGGAGCATTTCGCTGTTCTTCCAAAACAGCTCCGGCGTCAGGTTGTGTGCCCAGTTCTCGGTGTCGTCAGCCGCGCCTTGGATGTAGCCGGCCTCCTCGCCTTCCTCGCCGTCCTCGCCCGTGGCTGGCACTCGTGAGGATGTACAGCAGAGCACCACATTAAAGCGGTCGCGCAGGTCCTCAACATCGGGCCATGGCATATCGGGTGTGACCCAGACTGGACGCAAAGGCTTGCCGTTCGGCAAGTTCTTCTGTCGCCACGCGACGGGATCTGAGCTCAAATCATCGCCCAGGCGGAACACACCCAGTGCGTTGAGGTTCTCAACAAAGCCAGGCACTCGTGCAAGCATCTGGCTGTGTTCGGATGCAGAGACGACACCCGGTGGCGTATACAGTGTCTGGGTATCTTTTTGTGCCGCCTCGTCTCGGCCGCCCTCGCCTTCTGGAAAGAGTGCCCGGTTCAGCACACAGCACCATAGAGGCACTGTCTTGCTCAGCGCATCCGGCATCCGCTTGCCGCGCCGTGTAGAGTCGACCAAGATGCAGCCTCCGCCTTTTTCTGGCGAGCCTCCACAGAGAAGTGCCGGCAGATGCAGATTCAACCGCCGCGTGCTAAACTTCCACTGGTTCGTGTGGCCGTCCGTAGACTTGAAATACGCCGAACCGCCCTTGGTCGTCACCGGAATGTACCAGCTGCCACAGCGCTCGTTGGCCACAACAACAAAGTCTGGGTAGCGCACGGCCACCTCGGCCACAAAGGCGGCATCGCGGCAGATCGACTTGAGTCGGTGGGTGATGGACAGGTGCGAGCGGCGCAGATCGCCGAGGACGCGCGCAAAGTTGTGGTTGGCCTGGTCCGAGGCAAAGATCAAGTCGGCCGTCGCATCGTCGGGCATGGTCTCGCTGTCACTGGCCGACGTGGCGGTTGGTGGTTGTGTATCGAGTGTGGGTGTGATGGGATGGGATGAGTTAAGCTTTGAGGTGGTGAAGCTGGTTTAAGGCAAATATTTTTGCTGCGCGCCTGGTGCCATGCCGTTGGTGCCCGCCCGCTGAAGTCCGCTCTTAGTGCACCGTTGAGGAAATTCTCCAGCACATCTCGGCATAAGTACTAAGGCTTAGCGCGTATCCTGTCCATCCCATATCTTGAACTCTGTCTTATATCCAGACTTCAACCTCAGTCCTCTCTGGTACGTATTGCCAAATCCAGTACTCCGTAACTCGTTTCATTTTCCTGAAATAAATCCCAAAGAAGAAGAGCAAGCTCACCCTATGAGTCCCAAAACTTGGACAGTTCTGGCAAAGCTGCTGCACCAATAAGCAAGACCACTTCGGCGTGCCCGATATTGTCGTTGTTCGCCGGTCGGTTCGTCTACGTGCAAGTCTGTTCTTTTTCATTGTCGACACTTGGGCCAGTCGAGCAGTCAAGTCGTTGGGAGTCTAGAGAACGGCCTCTCGCAGCGTCGTATTGTTCTCTCCATTTCTTGCAAACGGCAGCGCCGAAGGTGTGGGGGATCCTCGACGACAAGCCGGCAAGCGGATGGCAGTAAGTCTGAGGAAATGTGTAATGCAAGGTTTCTCGAATGTTGCGATGCACAGAATGTGGTGGTGTCTTAAGGGAGTCTCCTGATAGGCTATCGAAGATGTGAGTCGGATATGGTTATCAGCTATCAAGGCCGCCAGTGCTGCAGGTAAGATTGCTCATCAGTCGAGTGTGCCAATGTATGTTCTGCAACTGTAAAAGCATATTCGGTTCAGTCGTCAATCGTCGTGGTGGATGACGTATCATAGTTTGTCGTGCTTCGTTGATGCGTGCTGATGTCTTTTAAGTCGCATGTTTTTGTTGTGTCAAAGCTTCTAGTTTATTGCGTGTTTTCACGACACTAAGAAGGGCAGCCCCGGGTCGATAACACAGAAAGAATATTAGGGGGCTCTTGCTTCTTTTCCCTTCTTCCTGCCGTTCGATTATCTCGAGGGAGAATGGAAAGCACGCCCAACTGGCTCCTTCCGTCGCTTTGCTCCACTCCGCCTTTATTCCTTTTCCCTCCACTGCTCCTTCCTCCTCGTAGGGCTGACCCGAATGCAAACAAGTTTCCAAACATGCAGGTCGCAATGTAAGTCTGGTCAACTGCCCGGGTTGCTCTTTCTGTACTCTGTGCTTCGTAAACTCGGTACTTTTGCTCCTTCCAAGTCGAGCTCCACGCCTTTCTGCTGCGGCTGCCGCCGTTTTGTTTCTTTTTTCTCTCCTCTCCCCTTCCTCTTCCCTCCTTCTCTCCTTCTCTCCTTATCCGCCAATACTGGGCTCTATTCTGCTCACATGGCTTGCCTCATCACCCTCCTTTATGCATGACCCAATATTCTTCTCAATAGTGCATCGAACTGCATGAGTAGTTAGTTGCCTTTGCATATCCCCAACCAACAAACGGTAGATGCAAGTCGACGGTCCATCGACCACAGTCTCCAGTTTTGGTCCCCAATTTTTTGTCCTGGCATTTGACCACACGGAATACGGAGTACCTCCGTAGATAGGGCTGAAATGGGTGGGAGGATCCACTGTTTTGTCAGTCGCCGACCTTTATCAACCATACGACCTTTGTGCTCTCTGTACACTGCCAGACGAACAGACTTACGACGTACATCCCGTCACATTGCAGATCAAGTGCAGATGAGGAGCTGGATGGTACAACAATGATCTGGTTGAGCTGACTCGTATTCTGCATGAATGACAAAAACGAAAGGAGAAAAAAAAAAGGAAAAAAAGAGAAAGAGAAAAGAAGGAAGAAGGAAATTTCAAATGTTGGAAATAAAACATGAAAGCAGACGCACAGCCTGTCGTGCCCTCGTGGTACCGCGTGGAACGCACTCCTGGATAAGCCACAGAATGTGCCAGAGAGCACATAAACAGAACACAAACAAACGGAGGCTCGTCCCGTTTCGTATCCTTCTCCCGTCGCAAAAGTGCATCGTAAAAGCAGAGTGCCATTCATTCGAAGCCGTCGAGACGTCGTATTACCCCGTGCCACCAGACAAACCGCCACATATCACGTCACATATCACGTCACTGCTCAACGGCTCTCGCTTGATGCAACGGCTGCCCGTGTCTGTATGTGTATTCATAAATATTCATGTGTGGCAGAAGCACACAAAGTGGCATGCCGCAGCAGTGGCACTCTTCCAACGGTGGTCATTCAACGGCGGGTTTCCGATGATAAGCCCCTTGACATACAAAAGATGCTCAAGAGAAGATATGAGACACATCTCGGCTCTTGTCGACTCTTCGGCTCCTTCTCACCTCGTACAAGACGTGCCTGTCTCTGCATCCTTCTTATCGTCCTTTCTACTTCCTCTTCCTCTCCCCCAACCCTGTCGAGCCTGTCTTTTCGTACAATAATCTTGTGCTTTCCCTCAAGTTCTTTTTCTCCTCGTTGTCTGTTTCTGCGTGTTTCTGCGTGTCTCTGCGTGTCTCTGCGTGTCTCTGCATGTTTCTGCATGTTTCTGCGTGTCTCTGTTTTGTCTCTGTTTTGTCTCTGATGCAGTTTCTCATTCTCACGATATTATTCGGTTCTTCCCTTTCCCTCAATCACCTTTGCCTCTTCTTCTGTGCCGCACACCCGCTGTCAATTATTGTCCACCTCCGTCACTAACAGTGACGAAATACCAATGACGCCGTCGACTTAGTACGGGGCATCCAGAACACCGCAAGACGGCACGACTCGGTCGTTTCCTTCCTACTGAGCAAAGAAGCCTGGGTACCGCCAGTCTGGGATCGCCATTTCAACGGACAGAGTAAGCGCCGTTTCACTTTCTTCTTCTTGTCTCTTTTTGTCCCTTTTCGGGTCACCTTGCCGCTTTCTGGTCTGTTCGGTCCATCAGTTGGCTGCTGGTAGCGTGTCAGTAATTTGAGGATCTCAGGAGCCCTCAGCTTTCATCACCGCCTTTTCCACCCTTGTTTGGAGGTCGAAGACGGGCCCTATTGGTCTTGTCTTTCCTCCGGTGTCTTGAGTGGCTCATGTCTTTTATGCGAACGCGGAGTACGGGAAAGGTGATGAGAAGTAAAAAGGAACAGAAACAACAACAACAAATACGATCAATGAAGCTAAATTACCAAGCACTCAAAACACAGAATCAAGACAGCATCACACCATCACAACATCGTGAAACACCCCAGATCCTTCTGCCAGCGTCACACTTGGCTTGCTGTCGACTCTCCTACGAAGCAGTCCCTCCGTGTCTTTCTTTGCAACGTTTCTCGCTTGCCCCCACGAACCCCGTCAGTCCTTTCATCCAGCCTAGCCACCCCCTGCACACCCGCGCCAACCTTAACTCGGGCACTACCCTGCCAGATTGCCCAGCCTGCACACACACTCTTGCTGTGTCTTTTGCCCTCGCATTGGCCGTTCTGTCCAATCTCCTTGCTCCGCCAAGTCGGTTTTGACAGGATGACAGGCCGACTATGAGGCAAGCGGCCCTTAATTTTAGATACGAACGTACCAAAATTAGGAAAAAGAAAAGAAAAGGAAGAAAAGGAAGAAAAGGAGAGGGAAAAGGAAAGGGAAAAGGAAAGGGAATAAGCGGTCAGAGACAAAACGGTGTCTTTGAGAGAGAAGAGAAAAAGGCGAGTAAAGAACAAATATTCCACACGCTTTTACGCTTTCTTCGCTCTTTCCCTTTTTTTTTTTCTTCAGATTGTCATTTCCTCCGTTCCCTTTGACCTATCTTATTCTCGTGGTCGCTCGTACCTACCCGCTCAGTCCTCGTCCTTCGCTCCTTCCCGCCCATCGAAATCGGTACACCGAACGGCGAACAGCAGGCGCACCTTCCCAAGCTCCAGCACAGAAAACACGAAACCTTCCATCCTACCTTCCGTGCAGGAGAAGGAACGACCCCATCGCGCCTACCATACCCACGCACCACACAGTAAAACCGAACCTGCAAAGCAAATCCACCGCCCTACAGCAAAACCCACCCCGTCATCTCTCCACTTTAGCGGCTCTACACAGAAAGAGCCACCCAGACAGTTTTCCATCAGGCAAGTCCAACCCACGAAATAAAGGTGAGTGAAAGAAGATATAACAGTACGGAGTACTCCGTACTACTACTCCGCACTACAGCGTATTGAGAGAGAATAAGGCACAGGCACGGGCAAGACTCGATCCGGGCAAACGAAGCTACCATTTGACGCCGATCCCCGCAGTCCGTTCGCGATCGCCACCAGCATTTTCCTTTCTTTTTTTCGTTTTCCCTCCTTTGCAGAGTTCAATTGGCACTTGTTCTAAAACAGAGCCTGGGCTTCTTTAGGTCTCTGGCTCCTGCCTCGCCAGATTTACCAGACCAAAGACGAAGGAACTACGGAGTACTCTTTCCCGTTTTACCTTTTTGCTCTCTTTTCTTTTTCCCTCCTTCCCTTTTATCTCTTTCCATATCTCCATCTTTCCTTCTCTTTTTTCTACTTTTTGGCGCTCCTTCCATCTGGTGAGCCCTGTTCCCTTCTTGTTCTACTTCGTACAGGGCCGTTTCGATTTCCGTACGGGAAAGGACGATTCATCTTACGTCCGGAGCTTGCGCCTTCCTTTTCCCCCCACTACGAAGTACTAACTGAGTAGCCCAGAACTTCCGATTTGCTCTTTGCATGGACGCTTGCGCTTTCCTCAATCCTTCATTTCACTACTCCGTACTCCCGCGCCTTCTCCTCTTTTTTTCGGCTCTTGCATCTCAACGGTCTCAAATCGTCGACGCGGTGATAATCACTCACATCAACATCGACCAACGTCAACCAAACATCAACTCGACGACAAGCCGATACCAACGGCCACCACGACCAACAACAGCGGACGGCGTACTTTGACAGTCAACTGCCAACACTCAACACGCAACGGTCACCCGCAGATCTAGTGTCGATCGCCAGAGGAATATCCAGGACTTTTGTTGTTTTGTTTTTCTTTACCTTTGTCTTCCTGGCTCTCTTTTCTCTCCCGTCTCTCGTTTCTTAGCCCGATCTGCCAGACCACAATCTGGATGCCCATGCCGCACATCGCGTCCCCCATGGCCGTGACGCCGTGACCCTGTCACACATCGTTCCCGTCTCATCCTTATGCCTATTCGATCAGTATCTTTACCGGGATTTTCGGTTTCCTCCAGTCACTTTTCCCATCAATATGGCGTTTAATCCGCCGTCTGGCCACGTCCCACCCGCCGCCTCTTCGTCTTCCGACGCGACTGCCGCCGCCGCTGCCGCCGCCGATGCCCCTAGGCGAGGACGCGCCAGCCGGCCCAAAGTCAAGACGGGCTGTAAAGTCTGCAAGGAAAGGAGAATCAAATGCGACGAGAAACGGCCATCCTGCTCACAATGTGAGCGCTCCAAGAAAGTGTGCACCGGCTACCCACCACCGCCCCGTAGCTCGAGGCCCTTTGAGGAGGTCGCCATTGCCCCGAGGCCAGTCCTGGCCGCTGCCCCGTCTGCCCGTGCGCCCGCTCCTCTGGCAGCAGCACCAGCACCGTTAGCACCACATCCGTTGGCTCCTCTTGCACCAGGAGGCCCTGTTGACCTCGCAGCTGTACCACGATCCTATCGCCCAACAGGACCAGCATATACACAGCCCATCCGGCAGCCCATCCAGCCACAACTGAAACCACGGCAGCCGCTTCTGCCTCAACAGCAACAGCAATTACAGCCTCGTATTCAGTCACAGTTTCATTATCCTCCACTCCAATCTCAATCTCAGTCCCATTCTCAGTCCCATTCTCAGTCCCATTCTCAGTCCCAGCCGAAGCCAGCACCATCGGCGTCTCAGCAATTGCAAACCACGCAACGCCGGGCCCAGAAACTTCAGCAGAGACGCAACGTGCCGCCCAATATCCCTATTGCGGCTTTGGCCACGATATCGGGATACACCATCCAGTACCATCCGTCCATCAACCTTCCCCTCACAGAACAGGAAGGCCTCTACTTCCAGCTCTTCCGCCTCCAGACCGCCAGCGAGCTGTCCGGCTTCTTTGACGACGTCTTTTGGACCCGCCTCGTGCTCGCAGAATGCCACTCCGAGGCCGCCATCCGCCACGCCACCGTCGCCCTCGGCGCTCTCTACAAGACGCTCGAGACGACGACCGAGTCACCGCCGACGTCGCCCGCTGACTCTTCGTACAACAACCACGACAGCGCCCGTGAGCACTGGCAGGTTGCACTCAAGCAGTACGCCGAGGCGTGCCGCGAGGTGCGGATGATTAGCGGCGAAGACGAACGTGCACAGCGCACCCGGCTCATGGCCACGGTCCTGCTCGCGTGCTTCGACTCGTTTATTGGGCACCACAAGCATGCCATTGTTACGATCCAGAGCGGCTTGGCCCTGCTCAACCAGCTGCGCGTCGACCGCCGCCGCGCGCTTGTCGATCCGAGCACGGCGTCTGAGCCCGTCGAGAGCGAGCTGACGCAAATGTTTACACGCCTCGCCATCCAGGCCAAGTCGTATGACATGGCCTTTCACTTTCCGCAGCCCTACGTCGTCCAGCTCATGTCTACCGGCAAACCCGCCACGCCGGGCAATACAACTACTGAGCCGTCTGGGTCCACACCAGACAGTGCGAGTGCGGCCCCTCCACCACCTGCCGCCCCTGCCGCCCCTGCAAGCGAAGCGCCTCCGCTGCCGACGTCAACCCACCAAAACCCCATCCCCGCCCAGTTCACAACTCTCCGAGAAGCCCGGCTGTCGTGGGATACGCTGTTGGAACATATTTTCCGGTACATGGAAATGATGCTGCAGCTAGCCAACGGACCACCCAATCTGCTTCCTGTGTCGATGAAGAGCCATGGCACGCGGTTCGCGGCGCTAATGGAGGCCTGGTCAAACGCCTTTGAGCCGCTGCTCATCAACCGCCACCGCCCGGGCGTCAGCACCCAAGAGAAATGTGGCATTGCCGTCCTCAAAATGTTCCAGATTATGGGCGTCATTTTGTATGTGATGACGTTTAGCGACTCGGAGATGATGTTTGATTCGTACCAGCAGCAGTTCAAAGAGATTGTCGACCTGGCTAGTGAGGTTGTCGGCGATGAAGAGCGCCGTGCGGCGGCGGCCCGCTGTCCCGACCCGACCAAGTGTGTCCACGATTTCCATAGTAACCACGGCGCCGGCTTTTCCAGCTCGGGTGCCGAAAGCGGCGATAGCGGCCGCGACAACTACGACACCCGCCATGGTTTCGAGTATCGCACAAGCCATATCAAGGCCAGTTTCAGCACAGATCTGGGCATCGTGCCGCCCCTCTATGTCGTCGCCACCAAATCGCGCGACCGCGTGCTGCGCCGGCAGGCCATTCAACTTTTGCGGAGCAGCGCACGGCGCGAGGGCATGTGGGACAGCGAGCTGGCAGCACGGATTGCCATGTGGGTGGTGGACATTGAGGAAGAAGGCGAAGAGGACGAGTTTTACGAAGCCCTGCAGCGGTACGGCCATGTCGGTATGGGAGCGAGTGCGGTTGGCGAGGTTGCCTTGTCGCCCGACGCGTTTCTGCTGCTGCAGCAAGGACAGCAGCAGCCACAACAATCCGAACAAGCACAACAACAACAAGCACAACAACAACAACAACAACAACAACAGCCAACGTCTAGGGGCAGCTCGGTTGATTTTGGCGCTGTGCCGCTCGGCCCCGGCGGCAATGCGCGCTGGGACATGCGGCGGGCCAGCCAGGCATCCGTCCTGCACACCACGAGCAGCAGCCATAGTACTAGCAGCTCGACGGCCTCGCCGCAAGACCTGCATACCCCTCTGGCGTCGCTCCAGTCGGCGTCGTCAAATTTGTCAAACTTGTCGTCCCCGCCCCTCCCATCGCCGCCCGTTCCAGCTGTCGCACCCGTCCCCGTCACGGCCTTTTCTCATATTACGGCCCCGCTCGACCCCAGCCTGCCCTACTACATGCAGACCCAGCACCCCATCCCTGCCAAGAAGCGTGTCTTGGTGAAATCATGCGAGTTTGACCTGCGCGAACACACCGCGACGCTCAAGTGCGGAACGCGCGGTCTGGCAGCGGATGCTCTCGACGCCAAGACCCGGCAGACCCAGATCAGGTGGTGATCTAGAAGGGTCGAGGGCCTGCTTTGTTTTCTTTATTGCTTATTGTATATGTTTTGTTGGTTATTCTTGGGTACGGATACGATACGGTGCATGGATGGGTTGGTTATGTGTTATATACCCCATGGGATTCTTTTTTTATTTTTTTTTAATAATGGAAAACGAGCCAGATAATGTGCTTCAGATTAGCAGCAGGTAATCAGCAGGATGGTAGCTTTAGTAGTATGAATCCGCATACCTTGCTATATCCTTTAATCGATACTGTTTTGTATCCAATTATGAGAGTGTAGATTACGGCGGCTTGTATTTGATTTACTTTCCCTGCAGATGTTGTCTTTTTTTGTCTTTGTTTTTCTTTGATTTTTTGAAAAAATAAAGTTTATAAAACACAACATTATAAAAAAAATATAAAAAAGTAATGAAGTCAGGGATCTATAAGTAGAGTAGAATAGGCTGGCACCCAACACACAATCATAAAGCAAATGCTATGTTTTTCTTGTAAATGTATCGTTCTGTGTCGCTCCTGCCTATCTGGTGACATAAATATATGATTTTGTCGCTCTTACACTTGCAGTGGAAGCACGGACCAGGTGAGGCTGTTGGTCGCATCAACTGGCAGGCGCGAGGCGCTAGGCGCTAGGCGTTAGGCGCTAGGCAGGAAAGGCAAGCAGGCAAGCTAAGAGCACCAAGAAAAAACAGAGCAGGAGCGACACAGGAACAAACAGCCTGCCTGCCGTCCTAGCTTTCTTTCTACGCTTTCTAGAACCAACAAAGGCCAACGCCAAAAAAAAGTTACGATATCAATTCCCACCACATCACCCATCTTTTCACTCTCCACGGCAGCGTCACCTTTCGGCATTGCAGCCTCTCCACCACCGGAAGCGCACACCCCGAGGTCGATAATTGCTCTCCTTTCGAAGACGACGCACCAGACACACGCACGGTCGATCGGCGCTCACGGTTTCGTCTCCCCGAAAGCCTCCAAGTAAAGAGAAAAGAGACGCGCTTTTGTTTGCACCTTTTGCACCTTTTGCACCTTTTGCGACCCTTTGCGACCCTTTGCGGCCCTTTGCGCAGCATCACAAAGGTTTTCGGCACCTCCCCCCACCGACACGATGGCGAAACGGCGTGCGGCGGAAGACCTCGACGTGATGGAGGGCGTGACGTCGCCGGCGCCCAAGAAGCAGCGAAACGACGGCCGCGAAGAGTTGTTGAATGGACGCACATCACTTGAAGAAGTGGTGAGGGCAGAAGAAGGCGATGCTGACGAAGAAGATGACGACGACGAAGAAGACAAGGCTGGGCCCCTGCGGCAGGCGGCACCGACGGCTGGCTACGACGACCTGTACCTCGACTCGATCGACCGGCAAGTCTTGGATTTCGATTTCGAGAAACTGTGTTCGGTCTCGCTGTCCCACATCAACGTCTATGCTTGTCTCGTCTGTGGCCGCTACTACCAGGGCCGTGGACCCAAGTCGCACGCTTACTTCCATGCGCTCGACGAGGGCCACCACGTGTTTATCAATATGCAGACACAGCGCGTCTATGTGCTCCCCGAGGGCTATGAAGTGCTGAGCCGATCGCTCGACGACATCAAGTTTGTGGCCGATCCGCGGTACACGCGCAGCGACGTGGCGCAGCTCGACCGCCGGACCGCCGGCAGCAAGATCTGCTATACCCTGGCGGGCAAGCCGTACACGCCAGGCTTTGTCGGGATGAACAACATCAAAGAGAACGACTACTTGAATGTCGTGGTGCAGGCGCTGGCCCATGTCCCGCCACTGCGCAATTTCCTACTGCTTGACGAGTTTGGGGCGAGCACGGCCAACCACGCGAATGCCGAGCTTGCCAAGCGCTTTGGTCTGCTGGTGCGCAAGATTTGGAACCCGCGCGCGTTCAAGGCCCATGTTTCGCCGCACGAGCTGCTGCAGGAAGTCGCCCTGCGCTCGAACCGACGCTTCACGCTGACGGCCCAGGCCGACCCTGTTGACTTCCTGACGTGGTTCCTCAACCATTTGCACTTGGGCCTCGGCGGCAGCCGCACACGGCCGGGCTCTTCGATCGTTCAGCGCGTCTTCCAGGGGAAAGTGCGCGTCGAGTCGGAAAAGCTGGAGGCTGTCGGCGCGTCAGCCGCAGCAGCAGCGGCCGCAAAGGCTGCAGAGACTGGTGGCAGCGGCAGCGGCAGCTCGCAGCAACCCCCACAACAGTCTTCTCCCGACTCCATGATGATTGATGCACCCCTGCCTGTCCGTCCAGGAATGGGAGGCTCAATGGCTCCGCCCCCACCGCCTGGCATGGCCTCGCACCCATCACACCTTCAAAACCAGATGACGCCGCCAGGCCTCGGAGGAGCACCAGGCCAGGGCCAGTTTGCACAGCCGCCACCACCGGGCGTGTCTTCTGGCTCGGGCATGTTCCATATGCCGCCGCCATCGCTGCCGCCCGGCGTCTCAGCAATGGGCCAGCAGTCATCTCTCCCGCCTCCGCCCAGCTCACTACCTCCTCCTCCCCCGTCCTTCGCTGGCCAGCAGTCGCAGAACCAGAACCAGAACCAGAGCCAGCAGCAACAACAGCAAACGGCACCACAACCGACGACGGCCGTTGCTGCTGTCCCTGCCGGTCCGCCAAAGCCGACTGTCGACACCAATCGATTCCTGCTGTTGACCCTCGACCTTCCGCCAGCACCCTTGTTCCAAGACGAACAGGAACGCAACATTATCCCCCAGGTGGCCCTGACGACGCTCCTCGGCAAGTACGACGGCCAGTCCGCCCACACTGCCCGTGTCGACCAGTCCGATGTCCGCCGCCGCTTCCAGCTCCAGGGCCCGCTGCCGCCCTATCTGATCCTGCACATGAAGCGCTTTTCCGTCAACAAGTTTATTACCGAGCGCAACCCGACGATTGTCACCTTTGACCCGCGCGGTCTCGATATGCGGCCCTACGTCGAGGGCGCTGGCGGCACGGAAAGCAAAGCCGGTGACGACGAGTACCTGTACGACTTGGTGGCCAATGTCGTCCACGAGGCCGAGCGTGCGCGCGGTGACGACGTCGCTGTCGACTCGGCCGAAGAGCGCCGGACATGGAAGGTCCAGCTGCGCGACCGGACGGGTGCGACGGCGAGCACAACGACCAACGGCAATGGTGTCGCATCCGCAGACAACAACGGCGAAGACAAGTGGGTTGTTGCCCAAGATCTGTTTGTGGAGCCCGTGGCTGGCGAGCTGCTGTACCTGGCCGAGTCGTATATCCAGATCTGGGAGCGGCGGCGGCGGCCGACAAGCAATGCTGCAGGCACCAGCAACGGCAAAGCGAAAGCGAAAGCGAAGCCTACAAACGGCACAGGGAAAGCAAAAGCATAAAGCATAAAGCATAATGGATAGCATGGTGGTAAATAGCATGTACAATAGGCGTACTAGGCTGGCCAGATAGACGGAGAAACGTACTTAATAAAATACAAAATGAAAATGTACACCAATGATATGAACACAAAGTATCAAACAAAGACACCAGTGCGAGCAAGTGCCAATATGGTTAGAAGCCATGAGATGCCGGGCTGCAGGTTAAGCGAAGCACTGTGATGGTAAGCAGTTGCCAAACGACGATAAAAGAACAGGCAGCAGGCAGCAAATATGAGCCGCAATAGTATGAAAATGTACGACGGGCAAAAATGACGATGAGCAATGAAGAAAGTCGTGGTAGTAATATACACAAAGGCCCATTTCCTTTTTGAAAAATTTCTCTTCTTCTCTCCAGCGTGGTCCTCTTACAACGAAAACAACAAACACCAGAAACAAAACAACAACCAAACATGCACTCGCACACAAACATCAATAAAGCGCCATGGACAAAAACTTGCGCGGGTGCAGCATCTTTTGCAGGAAAAATTCGCTTGCGGCCCTGTTGTCACCCTCCTACGGCGTGCCGTGTGCGTGTAATTGCTGGTGGTCGTCACCCCCCGACGTTGTTGTTACTGTTGTTGTTGTCGTTGATTGTGCCGCACTCCGTACAGAGTACGGCAGCTTCCCTGTGCGCCGGTCGGACTGGTGGTTTTGGTTTTGGTGTTGGTTGTGGTTGTGGTTGTGAGAATGGTTGTGATGATTATTGTGGTGGTGATTGCTGTTGTGATGCTGGTTGTTGTTGTTGTTGCCGCCGGCGTTGTTGTTGTTGTGGTGTTGCGACTTCTCCCGTCGTGACTCCTCAATCGCTGACCGCTGCTGGATCGACGTGTCGTGGCTCTTCCAGTCCATCTTCGTCTCCAGCGGGAATCCGAGTGCTCTCCGCATGGTTTCACTAAGCTGTTAGTACGACGTAGGGTACACAAGACATGACAGAACACAAAAAAGAGGGACCTACCGAATCTTCAACACGCGGCTGCCGTCGGTGCGCGTCCAGACACTCAGAATGTCCTCGCCATTACGCACACTCAACACGGCACCGCACACCTCATCCGACGCATCGCCAAACTGGTCGCCAATAATCGCAAACAACAAGTCCTCCCAGTACCGGTCCGCAACACCCTTCTTCAGGCGCACAATCCACTTGCCACCCTTGCGGTTTTCGGCATCCTCCCAGATCGGCCGGATGCCCTTGCGGAAGAAGTGGTAGTCGGCCACCAGCGGCAGCGTCGACGGCCGCTTCAGGTGCGAGTACACGGCAAAGAAATCCTCCACCGAGCTGACCTTGGCCATGGGGTGGAGCGTCTTCTCGTACTCAATGTATCCGTTGGCCTTGCTGATAGGAGGCCGGAACCAGAACACCCACTCGTTGCGCAACAGGTACCGCTGGTTCTTGTCGGCCGGTGGTGCTGCGGGGGTGGCAGCACCTGCACCCGTTGCCGCGGCCGCACCTGGCGCAGCACGTGCCGTGGCAGCAGATGATTTCTCACCTGCTGCGCCTGCCGCGCCGACGGCCGGTGCCGATGTAACGGATGTTGCCGACTTGAAGCCCACGTCAAAAGGGTTTCCTGGTGACTTGGGGGTCTTGGCCGAGGTACCGAAACTAGAGAATGCGCCCGAGCCAAGGCCGAAAGCACTGGACGCGGGGCCGCCGGGGCTCATGATGCGGCTGCCACCCGGCGTGGTAACCGCATTGAGCGGGTTTGGCTTTCCTCCATGCGACGAGCTGTCACCGCCGAATCGCCTAGGAAGGGTGGTCGTGTTACGTGTCGCGGAGGGGGAGGCGGCGGGCGCGTCGCCAAAGCTGCCGATGTTTGGGCTCGAGCTTGTGGAAAGAGAGAGCTTGTTGGAGCTGGAGGCGAGTTAGCAGAGTGTGTATATATAGGAGAGGAAGATTGCTGTTGGCGGCAACTCACTTGGTACGGCGGCCGTAGAGACTATCCATGGGGCCTGATTTGTTGGGGGGTAGTGATTAAAGAAAGGAGAGATAATGTACACGGGGCGAGAGGGGGGGAAGCGGCGCAAAAAACGGCAAGAAAAGAGTGACAGGGTCGAGATCAATGCAGTTGTCAAAAGTGGTTCGGTATCTGTCGGGGGTATGTATATGTAACACGGATGACGGATGCGTGGGACAGGTTTCGACGTGTGCGCGCGCGGATCAGGATCGTTGGCGAAGAGAGACCGGTATCAATGTCAAAAGAGAAGCAGAAGAAGTGCCAGTAGAAACAGTGTATGCCAAAGATTGCAAAGATAAGGACAACGTCGACAATGAGGTGAAGAAGCAGCGAGCAAGAGAAGCGGAGAGACCGGGTTGGGTTTCAAGACAAAGAAGTTGAAGAGGAGAGTGCGGAGTACTCCGTATAGCGTGAAAAAAGGACGGATGTGCACAGAAGAAAGGGAGTGCGATAAAAGAAGATTCGACAAGAAAAGAGGGGAATCGAAAGAGTATATCCTGCGCGATCAAGAGAGAAGTCGAGGCAATGGATGCAGGTCGTGGAGGAGGAGGAGGCGACAGAGCACCGGTGAGGTGGCGGCAACTGTCGCTCGACAAAAGACAACGAAGCTCGGATCTGCTGTCGACCTTTCTTTCGTGCTCTCTCCGGCGTCGTCCGTAAGGCTCTGGTTCTTTTCGGTCTCTTGAAGAGCGACTTGGGATCGAATTGGTTTTCTTTTTCTTTTTGTTCTTTCTTGTTTTCTTTCTTTCTTTTCGGTCTGTATTTCGGCAGCGGTATTCTGTAGAGCTTGAGGGGATATGCGTGCGTGTGCAAAATCTGTGACGGCAGGTGTGGAGGTCGAAAATCGAAAACCGAGAATCGAGGGCAAAGATTCGATGGGCGGTGTTAGTCGTGTGTCGGCGAGGAGGGTGTTTCGAAAAGGAGGATCTTTTTTTTTGGTGAATGGACGAGGCGGAAAAACTGGTGAAGAAGTTTGGTGAATGTACAGAAGGCGAGATGGCGAGAAGGTGGAACGAAGAAGGGGGAAGGAAGACTGGAATAGGAATGCAAATGGAGGGAAGGCGCAGATTGGGATAGGGAAGCAGAAGCAGGAAAGAACGAAGAAAAATTAGGTGAAGAGAAAGGCGGGCTCTCTAGAGGAAAAAAGGGAAAAAGGTGGAGGTTGAGAATGCGAAGGTGTGAGAGTGGAGGTTGGCTCGTAGGAAGGAGCGAATGAACAGGTTGGAGCCAAATAGCCCCCAAACGACACCAAACGACACCAGAAGGCACCAAAGGCACCAAAGGCACCAAAGGACCAAAAAGGGCAGCTACGACGGCGGTGATTGGCGAAACAGAAGGCGGCGATTTGGGTGACACAACGAGGAAGGAGCACACAGCGTTAGTGGTGCCTGAGTGCCGCCGTAGCGGGCAAGCACGAAAGTACGATGCTCTTCCTTCTCTTTCCTTCTGAAGCCGTAGTTCGTACTGTGTTAAATACCCCTTGCGGTGTAGCTTCTGCAGCAGGCCGACATGATTCATCCCGGGGGTTTGGGAAGGTAGTAAGGGTGGTGACTTTTCAAAAGTATCATCCTCGTGACTATCAATGATTATACAAGGGTTTCTACTCTCCTCTATCATCTTCGTCCTCGACCGTGACTTGACTCGCTGCAGAACGCACCCTCGCACCTTCCTGCCGAAGCACGCCCGCACCTATCAAGGGCAGCAGCGAACGCCGCTCTCTGTCCATAGCTCCTTCCTCCCCTGAGACCGATGGTCGCTCTTTCTGGTTTCTGCACTTTCCAGCGCGTTGGGCTAGGGTAGGCGCTGTGGCACGCAGCGCGCCCAATCTGCCAGTGACAGCACTGTGCGCGCTTGCCATTTGTGCAACGGCTTTGCTTCTTTTGTTCTTCGGGCCACCTTTTCACCTTCCCCACCTTTCACCTTCTGCTGCCCAGTTGTCCTCAAAGTTTTTACTGCGTAAAAAGGGAAAGAGCACTGTGGGGGCGGTCAGGAGCGGCAGAATCGCACTCCACTCAAGCTGTTTATCATGCATAAATTTTTTTTCGCCGTCTTCCTTTCGCCTTCTCTTCTTCTCTTCTTTTCTTCTCCAACGACCCGAATTATCAAAAATATTCTTACTCAAGTCATCGCCAGGAGGAAAGCCCCATTGCCTGACGATTCCGATTCGCGTGTCAAGATCAAATCCCACCCATGTTATTAAAACCATCTTCACGAGGGCCGCCTTCTTTTGGAGCGCCTGGCACCCATGATGCGGCGATGACCTGAAACTATTGGACAATCTTTTCACACGATTGACGACTCAGTGTAGACTGGGTGCCGCCACTCTATCTTGTTGTGTTGTTGCGTTGTTGTTGCGTGATGGAGATGTGATTGTAGATTTGATTCTGGCGGAGCGACTCGATGCCGTTCCTTCCTATTTTGCCTCGACCGCTTCGCCGTCCATAAACCTCGGATTCAACCTCAATTTAACAACGTCAACTTGTGAGTAGCACTGCTTCTTTCCAACCCCCGAGCCCATCCCCATCAACGCACAACATGATGAACGAATCAATCATCTGGTAATCCAACTCTACCCCCTGCCTGGCGCGTCTCATTTTGTCGCGCCAGACTTGTGCAGGTTGAGGATGCCGAAGACCTTGAAAGGCAACTTATTCACATCTGATGTTGTGATTTTTATACACTCTACCTTCACTGTACAACGCACACACAGCAAGGAGAGACAGTCGACTGACATGTCGTAGATGAGACCAATCGAGCGGAAACAGTAAAACACAAGCTCTTTCTATGAACGTATCCAAGATATAACCATATGGCCATATGGCACCCTCTGCCTCAAAACATCTCTAAGTACTGGCCTTCTCCTCCTCCTTCTCCTTCAGCGCCGCCGCCTCCATGCGCTCGACGTCCTGGTCAATCATCTTGAACGACCAGTTGTCCCACATGCGCGGGTACAAAAAGGGCCGGTGGTCGAAGCGGTTGTCGTCGGGCGAGTACGTCTCCATGTGCACCGAGGGCGTCATCGTCGTCATCTTGTGCCGGTTGATGGCGTAAAAGGCAAAGAAGCGCTTGACCTTTTCGGCGACCTGGCGGGGCTCGAGGCCGCGCTCTTCCTTCCAGTCGTGGACGAGCTTCTGGAACATGTAGTAGGGGCCGAGCTTCATCTCCTTGCGAAGAACGCCAAACGTGGATACTGGGTGTGTTAGTGAAGTATTCCAAAAGCAGAGCACGGAGCGCACTCACAATCATCGTAGGTCATGCCCATGTCGACTTCGTCGGACTGGACGTAGTCGCCGGTGATGGGCTCGAGCTCGGCCGTCGGGACGGCAGTCAAGAACTCGTGGAGGATGGGCAGCTTGAACTCGGTCTCGGCCCAAGCAATGAACCGCTTGAGGTCCTTCTTCGAGATGGAGCCGATGGGGTTGATCTAAAGCTGTTAGACTGTGATTTAAAGAGCAGAGAAGAGAAGAAAAGAGCAGAGAAGAGCAAAAAAGAGCAGGACGGAGAACGTACATCGGCACTCGAGCAGTCGTACTTTGTCAGGTAGCCACGCAGGCATTCTAGAGGTGTCAGACAATCGTGCTTCAAGATTGGGACCGTGGGAAAGGACTCACCATCAACATTGGCAGAGCCAAGCACGAGAAGGCCACCGGCGCCCTCACCGAAGCGGACAGTTGGCAGCAACTGGGCAAACTCGTAGGCCGCAACCATGCGAGAGCGGGCCTGGATATTTTGGAGGGCACTTTCGTTTGTTAGCATGCCTTTTCGTGATTTACCTCGCAAAGGGACACATACAGATTCTCAGTGTTACCGCCGCCGTAGACCTTGAACTTGGGCTCAAAGCCCGTGGCGTCCGTCAGCAGACCCTTGAACGAGTGGAAGGCGTCGTCAATGTTGATATCCGTGTGGTGGCTGCCAATATCGCGAGCCAGAGTCTCCGCCCGTTGCCGTGTCTCCTTGCTCGACTGCGTCTTCATGCCCATGTAGATGGTGTGCATGATGTTGTTGCAGAACTCCTCGGGCGTCTTGGGGAACTCCTTGGCGTGCCGGCATAACCGCTTGACGTCGGCGATGACCGTCTCGTTTCCTTCGGCGACAGCAGCCATGGCCAGCCGGCACATGCTAAAGACAATAATGGCTGTCGAACAGCTGTCAATACCACCACTGAGGGGCAGAAGGAAACCAGAGGCACCCGACCGGCGCAGGTAGTCGTAGAGGTAGCAGGCCGGGCCGAGTGCAATCTCCTCCTCGGGGAGGTGGTAGCGAGGCGGCTGCGACTTGGTGGGAGCGAGGCCGAGCTTCTCCTCTGACAGGCTAAAGGGGATCTCGATGCGCTGGTACGCCGGTGCCTGCATTGCCTGCATGCCGCGCGAGGGCGTGAAGCGGTACGAACGGACCTCCTCCAGGTCCACGGTGGCCGTGATGACTTCGACATCGTTCTAGAGGCGGGAAATAATGTGTAAGAATACTATGCAATTTTGTGTTGATCAATACTGAGGATCGCTTATCACTTACCAAGGAGAACTGGCTGCCTTGGGCAACAATGTTGCCGTTCACTGGGAGTTTAGTTAGTTGCCTGAATAAAGCCTCAGTATAAGCCTATAACAATCATCTTCTCACCAATAATCATAGAGCAACCGTCCTGTCAAGTGTGTTAGCTTTGACGTATCGTCGTCATGGCTAAAGGAATATACGTACATAGTAGAGACGCTCGCCGCCAGCACCACGGCAGTTGGAGTAGAGATAGACACCGCCGTTCTTCCGGGTGGCCTCGAGAATAAGCGAGATACGAATATCAAGCTTTCTCAAGCTCTGTAGAACAGGTCAGAGAGATGAATTCAAGCAGAGTTGGCTGAATGTGACGTACGTGGTGAGAGCCGGAGCTGTTGGTGAAGATCTCTGTGCCCGAAAGACCCATGCCGATATGAGGTGAGTTTGGCTGTGATGTCAGCATCAGCTGTAGCGAGACAGTTAAAAGAGCATGGCAGACCTACAGTGAACAGCTCTTCACACGTCTCGGCACCGAGGCAGGTGTCTGGCGTGCTGATGACGGCGTCGCCGATGGGGACTTTGATGGAGCCCTGCAGGTCCTGCATCATGGGCGGGAGGTAGTACTCCTCGACGTGGCGAGGGCCGTGCCAAGCGATAAAGTAGCGGTTCTCGCGGTAGTTGCCGTCAGACGCAAGGAAGAGCTTGGGCCGGATCATGATGATCTTGCCGTCGATGGCGAGCACGCGGCAGTTGAAGCGGTTGCCGCGGTGTAGCACGGGCATACCCTGGGGGTGTCAGCATGCGCCTGTACTTACCTTACTCATATGTGGTCCTCTTAGCTTACAATATCGAGAAGAATCCCATAGCACGACTTGTCCGTCAGGATACGGTACATCTGCTGCCAGCAGTGGAGGTAGAGGTCGCCCTGTGATGTTAGTATCAAGCGCCTTTCGGTTATGCTGCAAACATTGAGAGTGAAAGCTTACCTCGAGGAAGTGGTCGAGACAGTCATAGCCGGAGATTTCCTGTCATGTTAGCATCTACCTTCTAGGTCTCTCAGATTCAAACTCCTCAAGGAACTCACCAGCTCCGGTCCGACTCGCAGTTTTGCGCCAGCCTTTTTGGCCTCGTGAATACTCTGGATGATGCGGTTTGTGTTTCCCTCAAAGTCCAGCGCCCACTGGTTGAGGTTACACGTACTCAGCGTGACGAGATGCATTTTGGCGGGATTCGGGGTCCGTGCTGTCAAATGTCAAGTGCGGGGTGGGAGGCCGCGCTGTGAGCAGCAGAGAGTTGCGCGTCGTTTGTGAGATGAGATGAGTGGCTCAGAGGGCGAGAGTGTGAGACAAAATGCTGTATGTGTTTTGTGACGGATGAAAGTAAGAGGTGAAGTGAAAGGCGAGAAATATTATTGGTGAGAGGTCGGAGCTACGATAAAGGCAAGTGCGCTGGCACAAAGGCTGGATTACGTCGGCTCAAAGGGCAGGTGCGCCCCGGTCACGGAGATTTCTCGCAGAGTCACACTTGAGTGCACTGTACGACCTACGCGGGGCTCCTTCCTCATGCTCTTGCAGTCCACGGCACGGCAGGTGCTTTGCTGTTTCTGTACGACTGCAGCTTCTCGTTTCTTCTTTTAATTTCTTATTGAACCGTTCGTGCCTTCCACGGACTCTAGTTGCACCTTCCGTCTCGTGTCGCTGCAGGTCTGTTTGGCAGCTTGCCAGCTTGCCAACGGTTGGCTCTTTCCTGTCGAGTCTGTCCAGTGTGGTTACCAATTGCCACCACCGCTGTGCTGAGCTATTCCGCGCTAAAAAGGAAGGAGCGCAGGCAAATGCCATACGTTTACGGAGTAATACAGAGAGACACAGTAATTAGTGGGGGCTAGCCCGTCGTTTTCCTTGTGCCGGCAGGAGGTGGTGGTGCTGCAAAAGCCTTTGCGGGGCAGTTGCGTCTTTCATCCTATCCTTCCTGTTGGAGACGGGAGCCGCTTGGTTCGTCCCGATTTCGAAATTCTATCCAAAAACCTTCAACACAGCTCCAACGGTCACCTCTTTTCTCTTCCCCGGCGGACCTCAACACAATTCGTGGCAATAAAAAACCAATTGAATCTCAACTCCTTCCTCGAACAACCTTCTACCCCTCCACGCCCCCGGTCGACACCGGCGACAAACCCCCGCCGCAATGGACAAAATCACAGACAAGATCGCGGCCTTGTCGCCCGAGTCCTGCTACTTTTCGCTCGAGTTTTTCCCGCCCAAGACGTCCATGGGCTTTGCCAACCTGCGGGACCGGCTGGACCGCATGGCCCGCGCACTGCGGCCGCTGTTTGTCAACGTGACGTGGGGTGCGGGCGGCTCGACGGCCCAAAAGTCGCTGGAGCTGGCCGAGATCTGCCAGCGCGAGCTTGGATTGACGACGTGTCTGCACTTGACGTGCACCAACATGAGCCGTGAGCTGATTGACAAGGCATTGGAGGACGCCAAGGTGCTGGGCATCCGCAACATCCTGGCGCTGCGGGGCGATCCGCCACGGCCGACCGAGTACAGCGACGACACAGACAAGGACGCGGCGGCCTCGGGGATTGCGCCTGGCTCGGATGAGCTCGAGTTTACGTACGCTGTGGACCTTGTGCGGTACATCCGCAAGCAGCACGGCGACTACTTTTGCATTGGCGTGGCAGCCTATCCCGAGGGCCATGCCGAGGAGAGCCACCCGCTGGGCCAGAGCCTCGAGCACGATCTGCCGTATCTGGTGGAGAAGGTGCAGGCGGGTGCCGATTTCGTCATGACGCAGCTGTTCTTTGACCAGGCGGCGTACGCACACTTTGAGAAGCTGCTGCTGGAGCACCCGAGCGGCGCCTTCAAGAATATTCCCTTGATTCCTGGTTTGATGCCGATCCAAAACTACCAGATGATCAAGCGGACGACAAAGCTGAGCCACGCCCGCATACCCGACGCGCTGATGGACCGACTCGACGCGGTCAAGAAGGACGACGAGCAGGTCAAGAGCGTGGGTGTGGACATTATCAGTGAGCTCGTGGAGCAGGTCAAGGAGATCAAGGACCGGACGCGCGCCGACAAGCCCAAGGGCTTCCACTTTTACACGCTGAACCTGGAGAAGGCCGTCTCGTTTATTATTGAGAGGACACACCTGATCCCGCCTGGCACGCCCGGCGACGACGAGGAGGCCGTTGTTGAAGTCGCGGTGGTGGACGACGCCGCTGTTGCGGCAAACTCACGCGGGGGCGTGCCGTCCATTCGCATCAATGGCAGCACGGGCACAGACAGCGGGGCTGCTGTTGTTCTGCCGCCGCTGGACGGCCACCCAGCACGGCGCCAATCTTCCATCGGGTCCGACCCGCGCAACCGTGTGATAGTATCAGGGCGCGCGGCGTCCCACCCAGACTACGAAGCCACGGCGCTCGAGGCCGGTATTCCCGCCGAGCCCGTCAACACACGTTCCAACACGCTGGCCATCTCCGAGGGCGAGGGTGTGCTGGGCCGTGAAGCGACGTGGGACGATTTCCCCAACGGTCGTTGGGGTGATGCGCGCTCGCCCGCCTACGGTGAGATTGACGGCTACGGTGTCAGCCTGCACATGACGGTCAGCCAGGCGCTCAAGCTGTGGGGTCGGCCGACCAAGACGGAAGACATCAATGCCATCTTTATTCGGTACCTGGCGGGTGAGCTGGCCGCGATTCCCTGGAGCGAGGAAGAGTTCAACCCCGAGACGGCCACGATCCGCGACCAGCTGGTTAAGCTCAACGCCAAGGGGTGGTGGACAGTGGCGTCGCAGCCCGCCGTCAATGGCATCCCCTCGACCGACGCGACCTTTGGCTGGGGCCCGCCGCACGGGTTTGTGTTCCAAAAGGCGTTTGTCGAGTTCTTCTTGCCGTCGGCCGACTGGGCAGCGCTCAAGACGCGCCTCACCGAGGACGCCGCCGTCCGCGACAACGTCTGCTTCTACGCCATCAACGCGGCCGGCGACTTTGTCTCGTCCGACGCCAGCGGCCGCGTCACCGAGGGCGGCAGTGCAGCCGAAACGGTCGCCGAGGCCAGCACCAATGCTGTGACCTGGGGTGTCTTCCCGGGCAAGGAAATCATCACGCCGACGATTGTCGAGGAAGTCAGCTTCCGCGCGTGGAGCGAAGAGGCTTTTGGCATCTGGAAGGAATGGGCGGCCCTCTACCCCAAGGGCTCGCCGACCGACATTCTGCTGGAGAAGACGCGCAACGACTACTGGCTGGTCAACATTATCCACCACAACTACATTGAGAAGGATTCTCTGTGGAACCTGGTGTCGGCATAGAGGAGAGAGGAGAGAGGAGAGGGGATGAAGGAGAAGGATAAGGAGAGTGGGTTGCATTTACATTTAATATCTCTGTTGGTTGACACTTTTGGCATATGATTTCAACATCACGTTTGTACTGATATTGTGCTGTTTTTTACTGGTGTTATTAGGAGTGGGAGAGAGTCTGGGAGAGTCTGGGAGAGTCTGGGAGAACCTGGGAGAACCTGGGAGATCACGGCAGGAATGGCATTGGAACGGTGCATTGGTTAAAGAAAAGAAAGAAACAAAAACAGGAGAAACATGATCTCTTGAATAATACTTTAATTTTACAGCGCAAGTTGGCTATTTGTATATTGGGGGCATCCAATTGTGTTATTCTTAAATGAAACAAAGATATCTCAAAGCTATATGAATAGAATGTTCTCGTTGATGAAATACATGTCTATCAGACGAATTGACGTTGAACTTGCAAGGTATCAAGAAGGCTGTGTGAATACTGTTAAATGGGTGCAGAATGTCTAGTTCCACTATGGCTGTTTGGTAGCGTGACGCACGTGACCTTCTCTAGGGGCGATTTTGTTAGGCAACTGCACCAAAGTCTAACCTCACTCTTCAATCTCCAATCAACAATAATCGACATCGACATCGACATCGACCTCTACGGCCCAACAACCCCGACAACGACAACACGAGTCGCGCAATCACCCAGACTCTTGCCGACTCGATTTTCTTACTGCCCACACTGCTCCCACCGACAACAGCCGCACACATCCCTCACCATGTCCGAACGCAAGGTTCTGTCGAAATACTACCCGCCGGACTTTGATCCGAGCGCGCTCGCCCGGCGCAGCAGCAAGCCCAAAAAGGGCCAGCAGGCCGGTCCTGCCGTGCAGACCGTGCGGCTTATGGCGCCGATGAGCATGCGCTGCACGCGCTGCGGCGAGTACATTTACAAAGGCCGCAAGTTCAATGCGCGCAAGGAAACGCCGCTCGACGAAAAGTACCTGGGCATCCAAATCTACCGATTCTACATTCGGTGCACACGCTGCAGCGGCGAAATCATCTTCAAGACGGACCCAAAGAACCAAGACTACACGCTGGTGTCGGGCGCCAAGCGCAACGTCGAGGCATGGCGGCACGCGACCCAAGAAGAGCAGGAAGAAACGGACGAGCAGCGGCTGGACCGACTCGAGGCAGAAGAGGCGGAGGCCAACGGCGAGGCAGCGGCCGAGCAGAACCGCATGGAAGAACTCGAGGCCAAGACGCTGGAGGCCAAGCGGGAGATGGAGGTGGCGGACGCGCTGGACGAGATTCGGACACGAAATGCACGGATTGCCCGAGCCGACCACCGAGAACACCTGGAGACGGTGGCCCTACAGGCGCGGCCAACCGGCGAGGAGGAGCGACTACGGCAACAGGATTTGGAGGATGCAGAGGCGGCACGGGCAGCGTTTGCTGCAGCGGCCGAGGGTATCGAGGAAGACGAGAAGACGAAAGACGACAGCGGCTCAGACTCGGACTCGGATGCACAGCCGGCCTGGCTCAGCAAGACAGGCTCCTCAAAACCAAAGACAGCAGCCAGTAGTAGCAGCGGCAGCAGCGGCAGCAGAAGTAGTGCGACGCCGAAACTGCCAGCACCGCCTGTGGTTGCCGAGGAAGCTGTGCCGGTACCGAGCTTCAAGCGGCAGGTCAAAAAGAAGAAGGACCACGCATCCCTTCTGGGCATCAAGAAGAAGCCGTCGTTGGTGTAGGCTGACACGCAGGAAAGGACGGTGTTGCATTTTATGGCGTTCGAATCATGGATACAGGGAGGATAATGGATACACGGCATGTCCATGTGTTGGCAACTTTTGATATCTGACTATGATAGTTTGATATGGTTATACCCTTGAGTTTTGTTTGTTTTATGCGTATCACAGTACTCTGTAAAAGAGAAAAAAAGCTAAAAGAAACCACTGAGCCTCCCTGACCTGCGCAGAGTTGTCCATGTCCAGCTGGAACAGTCGTATTCGTCGAGGGCGTGCACGTCCAGTGGAGCAAAGGACATGAAGGGGCTTTGGCTGATTTGGCTGATATGTTTAGAGGGCTGCAGGAGTTTTAGATTGTGCTGTTGTTGATGTTGATGTACCGGCGGTACCGGCTGTCCCGAAAAGGAATCTGGAGAACGTGTTGATGCCGGTGTCTCCCATGGGTTTTGTTGTTGTTGTTGTACCACATTGGCTGCCAAAATGGTCCGCTTGCGGCCGAGCATGTCGCCAAACACCAAACACCCCGGACCGCATATGGCGCCAAACAGCGTGCACAGGGCGGGAGAGTGGGGGTATGAGGGCGTGCAAGGTGTGGGAGTCGTTTGTAGGCGTTGTCTATAAGATATAGGCGGTTGTATATAGGCAGTTGTATATAGGCAGTTGTATATAGGTAATTGTATAAAAAAAAAAAAAAAAAAAAAAAAAAACACGCAACACGCATTGGCACTACGGGACATTATAATTTTGTGCAAGACATACGAAGCATATAAAAAAGTGGTTCAACTATATACAATCACTGGCTACATCAACAACTACTTTGGGACGACCGGAGTCAAAAAGTACGAGCCCTGCCCGGGCCCGTGTAGATGGTGGACGACACGAACAGCTTGAGGGCCATGGGACCGGTAATTTCCATCTCGGCCGGCCTTTACAGTCTTCGGCCTGGATGGAGGATGGATGAAGGATGGACAAGGGGTTTGTCCATCTACGAGTATTGGGCATTGGCCCGTCCATCGCCATCCCCGGACTCTTGCAGAAACTGCAGCTGGGTCGTGACGACATTGGTCTTGTCGAAATTAATATAGTGTAAGAAGAGGCACTGTCAAGGTAGAAGACGGAAGAGTGAAATAAATTCAAAATTTCCTGTGTACGTTTGTGTGTACCCGTTGTACTCCTATCCTCCTGCAAACAAAACGTAAGATGATAAAATCAAATGCCACGAACCGATACCAGTGTGTCGATGTTTCGTATTTGCCATCGAGATATGAGGCGAAGCAAAATCCCTTTCCCAGCCAAAACGCCGTTATAAAAAAGAAACAAAAAGGTCCATCATTCTCTATTCCTCGAGAGACGGCAAAAAGAACGCTTCGTAATGCTCAAAAGCAGTGTGTGTTTATCGTACGTGGTCAAGTCTTGTCTTGCTGGCCGACTATATGCCGTTGGTCAATGTGCCGTTGACCAATGATTGGCGGTGCGCACGGCGGTGCGGGCTGTTGTTGAGGTAGTGCTGGCTGCGGCCGGGACTTGTGCTCTGGCTCGTGCCGCGGCTGTAGCTGCTCGTGTTGTGGCTGCTGCTCACGGGGTTGCTGTTGTAGTTGTTGTTGCTGCTGCTAGACGTCAAGCTGCCGCTGCGGTACCGTTGGCCATCACCGGCAGGGCCGGCAACGTGCAGATGTGCAGGCGGCGGCGAACCAGATGTTGCGTCCATCTGCTGCTTGGTGTGCAACAACATCGAGCGGGCATAGTCGGACAGATTGGACAGACTTGGGGCACGGGCACTGCGGGTGGTGATGCCAATATCAATGGGCTCGGTGGGCTGAGAGTCGCCGGGCGGCAGAGGCTGGCCGCCGGCCACGTGCTGGCGCTGGTCCTGCTGGGGATCGCGGACGTCATTCGACTCGCCGATGGCGTGGTCTGTGGGATGGACGCTGACAAGGACCTCGCGGCGGTCCTGGTCGGCCATATCGATGGCAGCAACAGAGCCTTGGGAGTTCATGTTGTTGTTGTTGTTGTGTGTGTAAAAGTCTGGGTGGGAGATTTGGGAAGAAAAAGAAGAGGATGGCTCGTTGGACTGATGGTCGACAATAGCAAAGTCTCCGTTGGAGACAGAGGGCATCGAAGAGCGGGAGAGTTGTTTGGTGAGGGAGATGAGACGGTAAGAAAAGATGAGACGGTAAAGAAAGAAGAGTAAAAGTGAAAAGGCTAAAGGTGTTGGATATTGCAATGTGAATATATATCAAAAGGTGTGTAAGTGAAAAGAAGCAAAGGGGAGGCGGGCCGGTCTTAATATAGAGGATGAAGTGATATTATAGTCGGCCGGTAAGGCAAAGCGGGTTGGCAGGCTGGCAGGCGACTTTTTGGGTGTAAGACAAGACAGCACGAGGCTCTTTCTCTCTTCTGGGCAGGGCTATGCAACGACGTAACTCGTTGCCGTCGTTCAAACAAGGAAATAAAAAAGAAGGGTCCTTCTGGGTCTCGGGGCGCTGAGGCTGTTAGCCGGGTTCTGCTGGGCTGTGCTGGGTTTGGCTCTTTGCTCCTCCTTTGTTCTGGGCCCTTTTACGAATCTGCCCAGGACAGGGGTGAGACAGTGCCAAAAGGTCGAAAGCTCTGGTGTGGGATAGGGGTGTGGGTTCCGGGACCTGTCCTTGTTTTCCCTGCAGGTGAGAGCTTGTGAGGGGGGAGACAAGAGAAGAAAGGTGAATAACATGCAGTCTACAACACGCGAAAAAGGAAATGAGTTTGGAAAATGAGAAAAATAAGGGTTCAAAAACAAGGAAGTCTGGACATGCACATGCAGGCCAGGTCAGGAGAGATGGGCAGCTATAATCTGCACGAATACTTGTATTGGTGATTTGGCCGTTGGATTATATTTTGATTGTAGAATGAGGAAAGAAAAAAGAAGAAGAAGAAGAAACGAGAAAAGATGACGAGTTGTGTCTTTTTGCCATAAAACCAACACCAGCAGTTAGACAGAAGTGCTTTGCGAGAAAAAGAGACATGACAAAATGACAGCAGAGAGACCATGGACGGCAAGAGGCGAGCAGAGGCGAAGGGCAAAAATGAACAGAAATGACCAAGAACCAAAGGACTGGGCAGGCGAAAGGGTGTCCGGCTCCGAGCAATGCGTTCATACCCTGACGAGTCTGGCTCGGGGTGCACTGCGCGTAGAATGGAGAATGCAGACCAGATGCTCCGTACACAGTAATAATGTACAGCCAGAAAAACAGCGAGATCCAGAGGTCCCAAAATCCACTGAAGACCAGGTTTTGTTTGTTTTTTCGCCATTAATTTTGGGCGGTTCGCCCCCGCTGACGCCAGTGGGGACTCTTTGGGTCTCCTCTCTCCTCTCTCCTCCCAAAACTCGACGGAAAACGAGACAGGTTCTTGACGGCAGATTCCCACATCCAACAAAGTAAGGATCGACCTGGTACAAGTGGCCTGGGCGCTCTTTCGTGCCGGCCATCCAAGAAGCCAACATAACAAAATAGCGCACTCAAGCACTCAAACACACACCAGGACGTTCTAAAAGTCAAAGTCACTCAACTACACATAAATCACCGTCCACAAAAACAGGCCAGCAGAGCGCGTGCAGATCGACAGTCACGGGCGGTGATGTGAGGTGACGAGGATGGGGTGACCAGGGGGTTCTTTTCTACTCGTATTATCGTGTCGAAGGTGGACTTGGGCTCGGCAGCAGCTCTGTGACTTCTCTTCTATTCATCCCTTTGCCCTCTGTCCGTCTCTTCTGTCAGATTCCATCCTCCATGCAACTGTTGACTTGCAGAGTCGCAATCTAAAACACATCTTGCCTGTTACAGCGGCCCTACGACATATGTTGTGCGTCAAAGCTGTCTCTCATGTGACTGCATTCGGTCAGAGCTCTCTAACCCTGTCCGTGTTCTGTCTTGTCCTATCCTTTGTAATTGTGCCATGTTTGTCTTGTTCTATCTGTCTTTTGTCCACCCCCGATGATGGCATTGTGATGCATATTGTGGAGCTTTGCTCTGTTGTACGCTGCAAGCTGTCAACATGTTTCAAACTTCGACGGCTGCTGGCCCGAACTGAGTAGACAAACAATAGCAGTCTGTAGAAATTGCGTGCAAGCATATATTTAAGCAACGCTGGTCAATAGATAGAAGACTGTAGAAAGTGAACATGAACCATGATGCACGCCCCCATCTGAGACTCCCCACCCTTGGCTCACGCGGACCTTTGCAGAAGATGCAAAGTAGGCGGCGGCGGGCGACGGTGGGCTTGTAGGTCCCTTGATTTTGTATCCTACAAAGTCACGAAATGGGGAGTTGGGGGCAAGCTTAAACAAGCTCAACGAACCGCTGCTAGCTCTCTGTGTTTGGGAAATATGACGTCGGTGGTCCATAAGACGGGGAGACGGGGATGGGACGAGTGTTGTGGACATTGTACGGGGAAGCAAAGGCAAAGCAAAGGCAATCAAAGGAGAAGAGTAGCTTGAAGAGTGGACATGAACAAAAAGAATAGACAGACCCAGAGGACAAAACCAAAACAGGAACTGGATCACGCATCTGGCTTAGGTCTGGCCACAGACGTACGTTTAATAACGACGCTCGATGGCACTTGTTTTCGTACTCGCCCCTTGGATATGGAGTAGGTTGCACTACCAGACGAGCCAGACTGCCAGAGTACCCAGCACCCGGAGAACAGAGAAATAAATTCGCCGTAGACTGTAGTAGAAGCCTCCACCTACACCAAAGCCTTGGCCAATGGCGCAGACCAAAACGACCTTGTCCTCCTGCATTGGCGTTCGCCTTTCTTAGGGGGCTGCCGCCGAATGCAGAAAGACCCTGCAGATCGTTTCCTGCAACGGCCTCATCTTCCACATCTTCTACAACTCCCACAACTTCCACAAGTCCAGTCTCCACTTCTTGGGCCCTGTTTTTTTGTTGTTCTGTTCTCTTTTCCTGCACCTCGAGGCAGCTGCATGTGGTCTATAGGCCTGAACAGGAGGCAGTCTAGGAGAGAGAAAGAACAAGGGCACAATGAAGGACAATGTAAAACAGATACGAGTAAGAGAAAATGGAAGAACTCGTGTGTACTTGCAATGGAAGAGCATGGCCAGACCGGTCGAAATATGTCGTTGCCAGAGCCAAGAGTCATCGTTGCAAAAATAATCAAACCAAAGAGCCAAAGTACCACTGGAAGTGCTGAAGAAGTGATGCCAATGCACTCTCGAAGGCTCGAAGGCGCTGTATCAAGTGCCGGAATACTCCGTACAAGTGACATCAATTGTAAGCCACACGTAGAAATACCCCCATAATGGCAGCAAAATTCCATTAGAAAAGACTGCCGTAGTACTTGTGTGGTCGAGGAAAGGATGGGCGGCGATCGGCACTTCTTGATTTTGGAGGTGGTCGAAGAGTCGAGGTTGAACGTTTGGCTGTTCGTTCCTTCCCCCTGTTTTTTCGCTCCTTCCTGCGGTGCGACGGGCGGCAACGGGCAGCGACGCGGGCAGCGACGCGGGCGGCGGCGGTATGATGTCATTGGCCCGGACCCACTTCTGCCACGGCACTAACACACTAACACACTAACACACTAAAACACTGACAAGAAAACCCGCCGAGACGCTTGTGAACAAAGGCAAAAAGAACGTCGTACGACCTCATTTCTCAGAATGGGTAAAAAGAGGCAAAAGCTGTCAGAAGAGAAAGAAAAGTAGAAGAAGGAAATGCACAAAGTGAAGGTGACGCACGAGTGACGAAATCGCTTTCTTTCAGAATGCCATAAGTCAATTGGGAAGGAGCGACTGGTCGAGCATCACCTCGACACTTTTGGCCTTCTTTGCCGTCTCTGCCTTCTCTTTCGATTGACAGTAATAGGTTTTCTTCAATTTTGTGCTGCTTCTCTCACCCATTGATGCAACTCACTGGTGCAACTTTCGGCATCGCAAGGATGGGTTTGCATAAGAGTATTAAATTGTCAAGATGCAACGCTCTCTGAAACCTTAGAGTCTTGAGAGTACATTGAAATCACAGCCTGGAGAGCCTCTAAAAAGTTGGAAAATGTTGGCATTTGCACGGCATGCAGTAATTAACCAAGTACCTCTTTCTGTGTAAGATACTGGGTACACGGGCGCGGCTGCTTATCGCTGCAACGGTGCCGAGTACAGGCACTGCACTGCCGATCGGATCCAGACCAGCATAGCCCGGTGGAAAGGGCTGCACCAAAGTCCGGAGGACGGAGGTAGAGCGCCGCAGTCTGGAGGCACACAAAAGAAGAGGCGAGGCCAAAGACGAAAAGAGAAACTGGGTTTGCTTTGGTTCCCTATGGGGCTACTGCACTGTTGCTCAACAACTGCTTTGGACCACTCGTTCCCAGAAAAGGAAACGAGCAAGACACGAGTGACCAAACAGAAGTGCCCAAACAGGAGTCCAGAATACAGAGGTGGGACACTGTGAACAGTCGAGAAAACGTGAGGCGGGTTGGATCGGCAAGTCGAGTCGACAGTGTGGAGCCACCTGTGCGACGAGAAGGGTCTGGATCAGAGGAAAACGACGCAATCCTGTGTTGATCGTCTGCTGAAAACGGCTTTTATTGGGTAGGAGCTATGGGTGTGCAAGGAGAGCGGATGGTGTGAAGTTCAGTACTTTCTTTCTGTGAACAAGAGCCGTGATGCGCATCCGTGACGGTGACGAGCATGGCGAAAAGTTGCATTGAGCAGAGTCCATGTGGAGAGAATATGTACTTACACAATATGCACAGAGAGGGGTGGAAAGAGGTACCCGTGTAAGCCAAGAACGCATCGAACGCACCTTCCGCCGTTCTTTGTTGCTTGTTCGTCGCTGTTGTCAACTGTCGCCGCCGGCTCTTTCCATTGTCGTCACTTTTTAGCCAGGTAGTTGGCCTTCCGTTCGCCACACGTGACGCCGTCGTTCCATCTTTCAACATTTCCGCCTTTCCACCTTGGTTCTTTCAACCTCTGACGGTTGCTCACCGTGCCTTGTACACCCCTTTTTGCATGTCAACAGTGCAGTGCAACACCGATAACACTATGCACTACACCACCTGCGATTCGTCACAGCTTTTGTCGGGCTTGTCCACACACCCTGCTTCGATCTCGACAAAAGAGTCCCGTTCAAGCGAATCGACGCATAAAATTGGGACCCTAGATGAATTGGCAGCCTGATAGATTGATGGACTGGTTGATAGACAAACGGATGGACAGGTGGACAGAACACCAGAGAAACCAACAGACTGTACATCGTCTCTTTCCGTCTTTGTCCTGTACTGCTGTACTGTGGCCCAGCCCCAGCATCGTCCAGCGTCCAGCGTCCATCTTCCATCTTCCATCTTTCGTGCGCATAGACGCCAGAAAACAAACAAACGACAGAAAACGTCACTGGGCGTCACCGGCGTCATTGCTGTCTTCACAATCGCTCACCACTGGCGGCGCTCCGACCGTCCACTGCCGTCGTCGCCCAGCATCTCGGCCAGCATGTCCCATTTGGCCGCGGCCGTTGCGTCTCTGCTGGCCCGCGCCACGCCTCGAAGCCCGCTGGCCACAAAGCGTAGAGTGCTGTCGAGGTCGGAGCGAATCGCCCAAAGGGTGGCGCTGTAGTCGAGTTCTTTCTCTTTCTCGTTCGTCCCGTCTCCACTTTTCGTTGTGGTGCTTCTCTTCTCGTAGACATAGTCCTCGCTGTCGTCACCGTCGTCATGGCCGTTTCCGTTTCCGTTCCCGTCATCGTCATAATCGTAATCATCGTCATCGTCGTCATTATCGTCTCTCCCCACCCTTCCTGGCCTTTTGGGGGACGCCAGAAAGAGTGTGCGGCGGACCGAGTCTGGTCCTTTTCGTGCATTGGCCGCACCACCCCTTTTCGTCTTTATTGGCGTCTGATAGGGCGTTGCCGTCGCCGACACGGATGCAGACAGCACTGACAGTTTCCATGTTTCCTGCAGTGCTTTCGCTGCCCTTGCTGCATTCGTACGGTACGCATCTTCCAGCCGCAGCGCTAGATCCAGCAGATCCAGCACACCTGCATGCAGTGGCTGCAGCTTGGGTCCCAGCAACGCCTCGTCCACCAGCGAACGCACAAACTGCGCATGGACGGCAATCATGGCGTCGACGTCCAGGGTGCTGGCGCCGTTCTGGCCCAGCAAATCTTGACGCAGCCGCTTGACACGCGGTGCAATAACGAGTGTCGCCAGATAGGACTGCAGCGTGTTGCAGAACCACAGCAAACGTGCCCGCAGGGTAAAGTAGAGTGCCCTGTCGCCGGACGGGAGGGTGCTGCTTTTGTCACCACCATTGTTGTTGCTGTTGCCGTCGTCAATTTGATCATCGTCCAGCAGCCGGTGCCGGCTCAGCAGTGCACTGGCCCGCCGTATTTGCAGCAGCAGGGTAAACACCGACTGGTATCCAGCCAGGCTGTCCGAAGGAATGACAATCTGCACTGGCCACGCCAAACGGTATGTGGGCTTGATGCGTGCCAGGCCATCGCGCACTGACTTTCTTGCGACAGCTGGGTCATCGCTGTTGTCATACAAACCCTCCTTCTCGAGCACCAACGACAAAACACCCGTCTCCCCAAACGCTTCACGCATCATCTCCGTCATGGTATACCGGTCGAGCCAGCGCGGGTTGCGTGTGTCGAGGCTGTGAAAGATACGGGAAGCGAAAGCGTCGGCGGCTGCACCGTCTGCCATCAAGTACACCCGGTGCAGGGACTCGAGTGCGGCTCCAAGTCCACAAGCACCAACGAGAGTCGCTTGTAGTGTGGCCGACGCCGCATGGTGCTTGCTCTGAATCCAGCGCTCGAAAGCATCACCGAACAGCTGGGCAAACGGCGCCATGTCCGCGTCGGGTGGGCACACTGTGGCAAAGTCCAGACGGGGTTCGCTTTCTGTGCTGACGGAGGTAGTGGCAGTGGCCGTCGCCCGTCTCGGATCCTTGCCCAAATTTTTGAGGACGACAATGCTCTTGCCCGTGGTAAAAATCTTGGTGGCCGCCGGCTGCAGGAACCGCGGCGCATGCAGCACGCCGTCGGTCGTCCGCAGCAGTTTGTACTGTCCCTGCCAGATTTGGTGCAGTGGCACCGAGGCATCTGTCGGCCCGCCGCCCGACACGAAAAACACTTTATCGTGGCGGTCGAGCACGCCCTCCTCCATCCATGCACGGATCGGCCGCAGGTAGACCTGGAAGCACTCGAAGAAGAGCGTGCCCAAAAACTCGTAGAGGTCGGTGTTGCCCTCGTACTGCGCAATGGCCGTGGCATCGAACAGAATCTCAAGGTACCGGAAGGCATGTGCATTGCCGCGCTCGGCTGCATCGAGATTCTGCACCACGCCGGCCAGCGCAAACAGCTTTTGCAGAGACGGCTGCAGCTCGTCCAATACGGCCACGACGCTGACAATGCACCCTTCTGGCGGGAGTGTCACAAACCGTGCCTGCACTGAAGTCAACTCCTGGTCAAACGTGTGCAGTCGCCGCTGGATGGCTTCCTGGAAGACCTGGAGCAGAGGGACAGACGGTGCCGCGTCGCTCCTCTGCCGGCTGCTTGGTGGTACAATTCGGGCCCGCTTCCGTAATGGAAGAAGTCGTCGGCCGCTTTCAGCAATGGACTCGAGAAGAGATGCATGCATGGCCACAGACACGTCTGTCAACTTGAATCTGTCGGCGATGATGCAGTCACAGCCAAAGAGTGTCGTCTCCAGCCCCTGCAACATAAACAGTGTCTCCCGCACAATCTGCAGCTCCGACACGGCTATCCTGCTGCTGTCAGAAGCTGTGTTTGATGGTGGTCTTGCTGTCCGCCAAGACTGGCTTTCTCTGACCGACGTCAAGAGTGCTGCCAGTTCCTCTCGTGTGTGCGCGTCCGTTGCTACCAGATTGCGATATGTCCGCGCCTGGTCGGGCCCGTCGGCCTCGATGCTCGACATGGTGGTGTCATCGTCGTCGGCCGCGTCGTCTTCGTAGCCGTACCGTTCACCATAATCGTCAAAGTCGTCGTCCTCCTCTTCTACTTCTTCTTCGCTTCCCCAGCCATCTTCGCGCATAATGTCCTCCCATCGTAATGGCGGCGGCTCCGTCACACGCCGTGACGCCACCAAAGCTTCCAGGTCGTCCAGCACACCCTCTTTGGTCGCTGGTCGGTCCGACAGCTCCAGCAAAAAGTGCAGAATATCGGGCGTCCATTTTGTTGTGAGCGGCTGGCCGTCCTCGTCTCGCTGCGTGGAGAGTGCTGTTCGCCGTTCTCCCAAGGCATCCGAAAGACCGTCACGGCCAGCCACAGAGAACCGCTCGACCAGCCCGTCCAACTGGCTCTCGACTTCAAACTGGTTTGTTCGCAAATTGTTCTGATTTCGTACTGCACGGAGCGTTGCATCGCGCAGTGCTGTGAATGTCGCGGGGTCGTTTGTTGCAGTCACCGCCGTCACCGCTGCAACCAGCTCCTCTGTCTGTGTCGTCAGCGACGCGAGAAAGGCCATCGTGGGTGGCAGAGCGTATAAGAGGGACGGTTTTTGTGATGACCGATTTACCCCTTTTTCTGTATTTTCTTGTAAATATTATTCGTCCAGCCGCATCCATCGCACCTTCCTTTGCCAGTGAGAATAGCTGTAAAACAGCTTTACGCGTCGCGTATCGGAAACAGTGCGACTACCATAAGCAACACAGTATACACACTGTCCTGACACCAGCCACAAACGGCTGCCACGCGTTTTAAATGACATCAACTGCCCCCTTTTTTAGTACACAGCTCGCTGCAGGAACGATCCAGGGCAGCCCAGGGCATGTGAAATAGGGGGCGACGAGCGCCTGCCAGATTTCGCACTGGTTGGCAGAACCTCCTGCCTTTCCAGTTCTCTCGGTTTTCTACTGCGAAACTAAGGCCAGCTTTACCAAAAAGGTGCAAAAGCACGAGGCAAAGTCGACGAATCCAAAAAGGCAAAACGGTGAAACGGTCAATCGACGTTTGCCCCTGGTGGACAATCTTTTTTTGTCACTCTCTCACCTGAGCATCACAAGCCAGAGGCCGTCTCTGAGCACGACGAATATCGACGAAACAGACGGCGCATTTCATTTCTGGACTGTCGCGTTTTTGCAGCTCGAAAAGGAGCATCGCGAAGATTGAAGATTGCGATCATCGAACTAGACGACGACGACGCATCGTTCCGACGACGTTGACGATCCAGACGACGAGACAATTGTCTGTACGCGACACGACCAAGAATCTGACGCTCGACCTTGTCCATCTGGCAATTGAAATTGACTGCGTTCGTCATCGTCTCCCATCGACATCGATCGATCCTCAAAGACTGCGATATCTCGACGACAAAACGACGAAACTACGAGCGACGACATCGTAGAAGCCGTCACGGTCTCAACAGCATCGCAAAGACGTCGCCTCGAAACACTGCCCCGGCCGGCATCTCCCCTTCGATGACCGGCTGAGTGTTTTCTCGCTCCTCGATCGACTGTGATCCGACCTCGACCTTTTGACCTCCCTTTTCTCTTCCTCCTCTTCATCCCCGCCTCCTCTCCACACAGCCGCCACGATGACAATCGCACGGCCGGTACGCGCGCTCATTGTAGCCGTCGTGTTTGCCATCTGTCTCTTGGTCATGCACTTTGCCGGCGCGTCGTCCAGCAAGTCGTCTGTCTTTAAGCTCGACTCCCACGAGCGCGACCCAAATCTAGATCGTAAGTCTCCGAGTCCGTTCTAGCCACTCCATATAGAGACCGGTGACGCCCGCTAACGCTCGCTTGTAGCCACACACGAACCTGCGGGCATATTACGACGCACGTCCAAGGGCTACCTCCCGGGCCCCGAAGGCACCGAGCGCATCAACGCCACCCTGCTGGCCCTCGTCCGCAACGGAGAACTCAACGGCATGCTGCAGGCCATGGGCGACTTGGAGCGCACGTGGAACCACAAGTTCAACTACCCCTGGACATTCTTCAATGACGTGCCGTTCACCGAGGAATTCAAGCGCCGCACCAGCGCCGCCACCAAGGCCGAGTGTTTTTACGAGGTGATCCCCGAAGAGCACTGGGCCAAGCCCGGCTGGATCAACGAGGACCTGTTCCAGGAGTCGGTCAAGATGCTGAAGGAGAACGACATCCAGTACGCCGACAAGCTCTCGTACCACCAAATGTGTCGCTGGAACAGCGGCATGTTCTACCGGCACCCGGCCCTCGAGCACATGCAGTACTACTGGCGCGTCGAGCCCAAGGTGCACTTTTTCTGTGACGTCGACTACGATGTGTTCCGGTACATGCAGGACAACAACAAAACCTACGGTTTTACCATTACTCTCTATGACGCGCCGCAGTCGATCCCGACACTCTGGCCCGAGACCGTCAAGTTTTTGGCCGAGCACCCCGAGCACGTCCACACCAACAATGCCATGGACTGGCTGACGGACCGCGTGCGCCGCCCAGACCACAACAACAAGGCCAACGGCTACTCGACCTGCCACTTTTGGAGCAACTTTGAGGTTGCCGATCTGCGGGTCTGGCGCAGCAAAGCCTACGAAGACTACTTTAATCACCTCGACCGCGCCGGCGGCTTCTTTTACGAGCGCTGGGGCGATGCGCCTGTCCACTCGATTGCGCTCGGTCTCTTTGAGGACAAGAACAACATCCACTGGTTCCGCGACATTGGCTACCAGCACATTCCCTTCTTCAACTGCCCCAACTCGCCCAAGTGCAAGGGCTGTGTCACGGGCCGCCTGACGGACGGCGAGGCCTGGCTCAACCGCGAGGACTGCCGGCCCAACTGGTTCAAGTACGTCGGTATGGGCTAAGTAGAGGGTGTGGGGGGAATATGCAGTGCATGCAGTGCGAGCTTTCTACTTGATATTTGCTTCTCATCAATGCACTGCACGAGCGCACTGCGCAACAAACACAACTGGCACAACAAAAGGCGAATGGGTTGCTTTCCGTCCATGTTTATTTTTTTCAAAACTATTTTGTTTTCTGTTTGTTCTCTGTTTTTGTTAACCAACTGTCTTTATTCTTTTGCTATTTTCGCTTTTCTCTTGCTGTACAAATCCATCTCTTCCGCCTTTCACCATATATCCAAGGTCAGGCAGAGATCTCTATAGACTACTAAACAAATATGACAATACAAACATACACCGAAACATACACCGAAACATACATTGTGGATACGCAACACTGCGGGAGACATCACCTCGGACCAAACACTGTCACGACACCCGATGTGCCGCCCACACAGAACTGATCTCCCCAACCGCCGTCCTGCCATGCAATACAGCTCGTCACGTTCCTCCGTTCCTTCTCGCGTCCGTCACGTCCAATGGAACGACTATTGGTTGCTGCGCCCGGTGGACCCCAAGGGACGGTTACTGTCGCCACAACACGGCCTGTCAGCAAGTCCCATGCCCATACGCGGCCATCTGGTGTCGAGTTCTTGGACGGTTTGGCCCCTTCGCCAGTCGCAGCGCCCATCTCGTCACCTGCCACGACAAAACGTTCTCGGCCGCCGATGAGTGACTGCACTCGCAGCTCTTCGTTGCGCCAAACAGGGGCGTCTTTTGTTGTTTGTGTCTTCTCCGCCGCGTCAGACGTATACGTCCGCAGACACGTGCCGTTCTCGCGGTCCAGCAGCCGCAGCTTGCTGTCCAGCGCACCCACCAGCAACGACCGGCCATCGCGCGTCAAGCTCAGACTTGTCACACCGGCACTGCCGCTAACCACGTCCGTCGTCTGCTTGCCTGTCCGCACATCGTACGTCCGCACACGGCCGTCGACGCTTGCCGCCACAATTTCGGGGCCGCGCACAACAATCGCCGAGATAGCGTCGCGTGCTTCCGTAAACGCCTGGATCGGTTTTGTGCTGGTGCCCCGCGTGTCCCAGACGCGCACAGCCGTATCGAAGCCGCCGCTCACAATCAGACTATCGCCCTCGCCCGCAAACGCCACACAATTGACGCGTCCGCCGCCCGTGCTGCTGCCGCCGAACCGCCGCAGCGTCTGGGCCGTCGTCACGTCCCACAGAAACACGGTGCGGTCGCCGCCCGACGACACAAAACGGGCATTGTCGGCCGCGCAGGCCAGCGACAAGACTTCGTAACCGTGTTCGGCATATGTCTGAATGAGACGGCCTTCTGCGATGGCAAGAGCAGGTGTGCGGCCGGCAGCCCCCACGAAGCCAGTGTCCTTTGTCTTTGTCGATGGACCGGACGTGCCCGTCGTCGGCTGTGGGTTGTAGAGCCGAATCGACCGGTCGGACGAGCCAGTCAAAATGTACGTGCCGCTGCCAGCCGAGTACGTCACAGCATGAACGGGGCCTAAATTGTTAGTGGGAAGCAGAGTCGAATCAGATTGGAAGCTGGAGCACTCACCATTCGACCCGAGGAGCTGTGCAACAGGCTTGTCCGGAAAAGACATGTTGTGATGAGGAGGGAGGGAGAAAAAAAGAAAGAAAACGAAAACAAAAAGGGCCAAAAACAAAGGCTCGTCACGAGCAGAAAGTGTGCTACCGTGATTTCATTCTGGCTTGAGCATTTGGTATGTAAATGACACAAGTATAAGACCAAAAGTGGCTGTTGATGCACGAGTACGTCGTAAATAAGTTAAGAATTGCCAATATCAAAGCGAGTTGTTGACACTGAGTTATGGTGACCTTAGGTGCACTCTAACTGGCAGGCACCAGTGGCGCCAAATCTGGCAAGGCTAGTGATCTGGATAAGTGCATACACGGCTATCAACGGTCGTGAGACCAGACTACAGCAACAAGAAGCCATTTCAAATGGTAAGATCCGCGTTATAAAAAGAAGAGAAAAGAAAACTCCCAAAATATCTTTTAAAATCATTTAACTCAAAATAAGTTGAACGATTTCGCTCTCCCAAGAACTCGCTGAAACACACCACTCCTTTCCTCCACCTCGCTATCGTACTCTCGTTTTTGTGCATATCGATATCGGAGGCTAGCGGGGTGATTAGAGGAAGAAAAATTTATGGCGGGGCAGGTGCGAATGACTTACACGCCTTTGCCCTTTGCGCCTGCCGCTTTGCCTGCGAGTCCGCGCCTTCCCAGTAGTTCTTTTAGTAGCGCAGTCACTTACTTCCTTTCTAATCTCTCCTTCCTCGAAAAAAAGTTTCGCGAGACGGAAACACAACAAACGACAATGCCACATTAAACCATTTCCAACCAACCTCAACCCCCCCCCCCCACCGTTATCCCAACGAACCCAAACCAACGGACGTTCTTCGTTCTTCCGTTGATCGTCTGTCGTTTGTCGCCGACTCTTCCGACCATGGCCTCCTCCGTGTTCTTTTCCCTGACGGGCGAGTCGTGCTACACGCCGTCGGAGGCAAAGAAGCTGACGGAACGCATTAATGCTGCGGCCTCTTCTCAGGTCAAGGTTGCGGCCATCAGCGGCCACTGGGCGTACCACGTCAACCTCAAGGCCGGCACGGCGCCCAACGATGTCATTGACCGGCTGGAGCAGCTGCTGCCGCTGCCCAAGACTCCCAAGACGGCCGGCGAGGCTTCCAAAGTCTCGGCCTCTGGCCAGCGTCAGACGTTTGCCATTGCCCCCCGCAACATCTCGCCCTGGAGCTCCAAGGCCACGAGCATTGCCGCCGTGTGCGGCATGGGCGCGCAGGTCGAGCGGATCGAGCGCAGCCGCGCCGTGACCATCGAGTTTTCCGAGGCATCCTCGTTTTCAGGCTCGGCCGACGAGCTGCCGTTCCGCGACTTTATCCACGACCGCATGACCGAGTCGCTGACGGGCGGCAGCGAGCCTGACCTAGCCCGCATGTTTGCCCACGAGGCCCGCCGCCCGCTCGAGACCATTGACTTGTTCGGGTCGCCCGACAAGAACCCGGTCGATGTGCTGCGGGCGTACAACGAGGCCAAGGGCCTGGCTCTCGATGAGGACGAGATGGTGTATCTTGTCTCTGAGTTCAAGGCCCTGGGCCGCAGCCCCAACGATGTTGAGCTGTTCAGCTTTGCCCAGGTCAACTCGGAGCACTGCCGCCACAAACAGTTCAACGCCCGCTGGACCATTGACGGCGTCGAGAAGCCCAAGTCGCTGTTCGGCATGATCCACAACACCCACGAGAAGAACAGCCAGTTTACCGTGTCTGCCTACAGCGACAACGCCGCCGTCTTCCACGCCGAGCCCGCCCAGTTCTGGTCCCCCGACTACTCGACGCGCGTCTGGCGTCTGACTAAGGAGGAGGGCCCCTCGTGCTTCCTGGCCAAGGTCGAGACCCACAACCACCCGACGGCCATTTCGGCTTTCCAGGGCGCGGCCACTGGTGCTGGCGGTGAGATCCGTGACGAGGGTGCGGTCGGCCGTGGCTCGACGCCCAAGGCTGGTCTTTGTGGTTTCTGGGTCTCGGATCTGCTGATCCCCGAGCTGCCCACTGCCTGGGACGTCGACATCGGAAAGCCCGGCCACTACACCAGCAGTCTCGACATTATGCTCGAGGCCCCCATTGGCTCGGCCCGCTACAACAACGAGTTTGGTCGCCCCTGCTTGGCTGGTGTCTTCCGCACGCTGCTGGCCAACGACGGCGAGGAGGAGGCGGCCAAGAAGAACGCCTACCGCGGCTTCCACAAGCCCATCCTTATTGCCGGCGGTCTGGGCACCGTCCGTCCTGGCCACGCGCTCAAGAACCCGCGTGATGTCCAGAACGGTGCCCACGTTATTGTGCTTGGTGGCCCGGCCATGCTGATTGGTCTGGGCGGCGGTGCCGCGTCGAGCAATGCCAATGCCGGCAGCGCCGCGTCTGCTGCCCTCGACTTTGACAGTGTGCAGCGCGGCAACCCCGAGATTGAGCGCCGCGCGCAGATGGTCATCAACACGTGTGTGGCCCTGGGCGAGGAGAACCCCATTGCCATGATCCACGATGTTGGTGCTGGTGGTCTGTCCAACGCCCTGCCCGAGCTGGTCAACGACGCCGGCTTCGGCGGCAAGTTTGAGCTGCGCCAGGTCGAGAGCGCCGACAACAGCATGAGCCCACTTCAGATTTGGTGCAACGAGGCCCAGGAGCGCTATGTCTTGCTGGTCAACCCCGAGGGCTACAACCGCTTCATGAGCATCTGCAGCCGCGAGCGCTGTGGCTTCTCCAATGTCGGCACGGTCGTTGCCAAGGACGCCAACGGCCAGAGCAAGCTGATTGTCACCGACCGCGACGACAGCGCCTCGCCCAACCCGATTGACCTGCCCATGACTACTCTGTTCCCCAAGAACCGCCGTCTCGAGCGTGTCGTATCGTCGCGCAAGCCCAACCTGGCTGTGTTCGACCCTGTCGCCAGCATCCGCGAGGGCTATGGCAAGGGCTTGGACGACCGGGCCCTGCTTGCCGAGACGGTCCGCCAGGTTTTGCTGGTGCCCGCTGTCGGCTCCAAGTCGTTCTTGATTACCATTGGCGACCGTACCGTCGGTGGTCTTGTCGCGCGCGACCAGATGGTCGGGCCCTGGCAGACGCCCGTCGCTGATGTGGCCGTCACTGCCGGTGGCTTCAACACCGACGGCAGCATCCGCACGGGTGAGGCCATGGCCATGGGCGAGAAGCCGACGCTGGCCCTCATCAACCCTGCGGCCTCGGCCCGTATGGCCGTCATTGAGTCGCTGATGAACCTGGGCGCCGCTGACCTGCTCGACGGCCTCAAGCGCGTCAAGCTGTCTGCCAACTGGATGGCTGCCGTCAACCATCCTGGCGAGGGCGCTGCTCTCTACGAGGCTGTCCATGCCATTGGTGAGGAGCTGTGTCCCCGCCTCGGTCTCGAGATCCCCGTCGGCAAGGACTCTACGTCGATGAAGACCTCGTGGACCGACAGCAGCGACGAGCTCAAGACTGTCACTGCCCCTGTCTCGGTCGTCATCTCCTCGTTTTCGGTTGTCGGCGACATCACCAAGACCTGGACCCCGCAGCTGCGTCGGCCCGAGGAGGTCGGCGAGACTGTCCTCATGTACGTCGACCTCGCCCGCGGCCACCAGGCTCTGGGCGGCTCGGCTCTGGCCCAGTCCTTGGGCCGTGTCGGCCACGAGGCTCCCGACCTGCGCGATGATCTCTCGAAAAACGACAACATCATTGCCGACTACTTTGACGCCCTGCGCCAGCTGCACGAAAGCGGCGTCGTCCTGGCCTACCACGATCGCTCCGACGGTGGCTTGTTGACTACCCTTGTGGAGATGATGTTTGCCGGCCGCTGCGGCGTCGATGTGATGCTCGACGACATTTCCCGCTCGGGCAAGCTCGAGGACGTTGTTCCTGCCCTCTTCAACGAGGAGCTGGGCGCCGTCTTCCAGATCCGCAAGGGCGACGAGATGCTCTTCAAGTCGGGCTTTTCTACCTGCGGCCCACCGGCTGGCCTCATCCGCAAGTTTGGTGTCGTCAAGGCCCGCAGCCGCCAGTCCCTGACCGTCCGCTACGGCAACGACACGCTCGTTCAGCTCGACCGCAGCGAGCTGCAGCAGTGGTGGTCCAAGACTTCGCATGCCATGCAGCGCCTGCGCGACAACCAGGCCTGTGCCGACGCCGAGTTTGCCACGCTTGCCGACGACGCCGACCCGGGTATCACCTACCGCCTGACCTACAAGCCCTCCGACACCCTGGCGCCCCTCACCGCTCCCATCTCCCGTCTGCTCGGCAAGACGCCCCGTGTCGCCATTCTGCGTGAGCAGGGCGTCAACGGCTACGCCGAGATGGCCTTTGCCTTCCGCGCTGCCGGTTTTGATGCCGTCGACGTGCACATGACGGACATTCTCGAGGGCCGCTCGCTCTCCGACTTTGTCGGTCTGGCCGCCTGCGGTGGCTTCTCGTACGGCGACGTCCCCGCTGCCGGCATGGGCTGGGCGGCCTCGGTGCTGATGCACAAGGAGAACGCCCGCCGCGAGTTTGAGGCCTTCTTCAAGCGCCCCGATACTTTTACTCTGGGTGTCTGCAACGGCTGCCAGATGTTGTCGCGCCTGCAAGAACTTATTCCGGGCACCGAGCACTGGCCCACGTTCGAGGCCAACGCCAGCGAACAGTTCGAGGCCCGTGTCTCCATGGTCACCATTGCCGAAGACGCGTCCCGCACTGATGGTGTCCTGCCTTCCGTGTTCCTCCACGGCATGGCCGGCTCATCCCTGCCTGTTGTTGTGTCGCACGGCGAAGGCCGTGCCCAGTTTAAGAGCGCGTCCGCCCAGGAGGCTGTCGTCAAGGGTGGCCTCGCGCCCATCCGCTACGTCGACAACCGTTTGAATGTGACTGAGAGCTACCCCTACAACCCCAACGGCTCGCCGGCTGGTGTCGCCGGTGTCCGCTCCCTCGACGGCCGTGTCCTCGCCATGATGCCCCACCCGGAGCGCACCATTGTCGCCGGTGTTGGCAGCTACCTGCCCGCTGGCTCCGTCGAGGAGTGGGGCGATTTCGGTCCGTGGGTGCGCATGTTCCGCAGTGCGCGCAAGTGGGTTGGCTAGTCGAGACGACGCAGTCGCCGAAGGCGAAGACGAAGACGTCAGAGAGGAGTTGTCTATGTGCATTTGATCTTGATCTACGGTGTTTTATTCGGCTGGGTTAGAACTGTCTATTTTCGGAATTGTTGTTTTTCGTTTTGAATATCTATCTACATATATTGAGATGCATACTATTTTTATTCTATTTTCACCAAATGATTTTATCCAAATCTCGCCCAAGTGCCACAACTCTCAAACTACTGTGAATATCTCTACTAAAACTCACAACGTTCAACGTCATTTTTTTCATGTAATAATTCATGTCTTTTATGGCGACGAAACAAGTAAACTATCAAATAGAAATGGGCTCTTGCATGAGCAGCTCCAAGAAGAAGCGAGTACAAAAAGTAAACGATAACCCAAGATCCTCAAACCCCCAATCCGAATAACATGAAAGAAAAATAAGTGTTCTTTCGTTGCAAAAACGTCCCAAATAACGCCAGTCTTTCCGATGTAATAAACGGTCTTTGCCATGCGTACAGAATGAAATGGAAAATGGAAAATGGACAATGGAAAATGAAAAGCAGGAAAAACAGACGACAATCCCCATCCTCTCAACAATGCTTCAACCATCATAAACATCATAAATCAACACACTTTTCAACTTTAGCGTGCTGGTTGTTCTCTTTCGTCGTCTCATAACGGCTTGCCCTCGTGTATGTGCAACATCACCTCCCAGATAAAATGAATATAGACAGGAGAAAAGGGATTCGGGGTGGGTCTTGGGGAAGAAAATAATCCGGAATCAACCGTTAAGAGCGCTTTACAAAATCTCTCTTAACTTTTGCTTCTGGGTCGGCGTCAGGGTCGTCGGGAACTTGACGTTGTACTTGACGACAAACTTGCCGCGCTGGCCGGGCAGCTTCGATATCGGCATGCCCAGGGACGGGTACGAGTCGCTGGAGCCGGGCTGTGTAGGGCCGGACTTGTCGAGGTTGATTTGCTTGCCGTCAATGGTCGTGACGGTGCGCTTCCAGCCTGTCAGCGCCTCCTTGAGGTCGAGGTCCACGTTGAGTACGACGTCGTCGCCGTCGCGCGTGAACATGGGGTGCTTCTTCTCTTCGACGATAAAGACGAGATCTTGCTGGCCGCCCTCTTCCTGGTCGCCGACGCCCTTGAAGCGGATCTTGCTGCCCTTCTTGAGACCGGCCTTGATTGGCACTTCGAGGACCGTATCCGTCGTTGTGCGCTTGCCGCTTTCGTCGTACATCTTGCGCTTGATCTTCATGCGCTTGGTCGTGCCGTTGAACATCTCCTCCAGCGTCACGGGTAGCGGACGCTCGACCGTTGTGACTTCGGGGGTGTGGTGGCGTGCGCTGCGGCCACCAAATGGATCGTCGTCGCCCATGCCGCCACCGCCAAAGGACGCACCACCGGACCGTGCCGAGCGGGGCATGCCGCCGCCGCCGAAACTGCCGCCACCGAGACCACCGCCCAGCAGGTCCTCCAGACCCTCTGCGCCAGTGGTGCGCAAAAAGTCGGCAAATGTGGCGTTGGGAGGGTTGAATTTGAAGCCGCTGGCACCGCCGCCCGGTCCGCCTGTGGAGAAGTTAAATACGCGTGTGCCGCCGCCGCCGCCACCGGGCATGCCGCCAAAGTTCATGCCCGAGAAGCCACCGGGCATACCGCCCATGCCCGCACCACCAAAACCGCCGGCACCGCCGTCAGCGTCGCCTTCGTATGGCACGCCGCCGCGGAGGATGAATTCGAGGCCGTATGTGTCGTAGGTTTTGCGCTTTTCTGGGTCGGACAGGATCTCGTAGGCTTGCGAGCACTCCTTGAACTTTTCGGAGGCTGCGGCGTTGTCTTTGTTCTTGTCGGGATGCCATTTCAAGGCCATTTTCCTGGGAAAAGTTAGTATAAACATAACGGTGTAGGGTTTAATACATGGGTGAAAAACTTACCGATAGGCCTTCTTGATTTCGTCCTGTGACGCATCTGGCTTGATGGCCAGCTGGTCGTAGAGCTTCGTTTCCTTGACCATTTTGGCGAGAAAACGGAGTGTGTGTTGGTTTGTGTTGAGGTTGGGGTTGTGAGTAGATTGAGGGTAGTACGACGTAAAGAGTCGGACGTCAGCCGGGTTTTATGGCGGTGACGATGAGGGGAGATGCGAGACCGCGTGCTGAATGGCTGGCGATACGTCACGTTTTCACGTTTTCACACGTTTTCGAGAGTTTTGCTGCGTTCTGTCCCGGGAGTCGAGGGAGGGTGCTTGTGGCAAAACCGGGAAGAAAAAATACAATGAGGAGGAGGGGAAGGAAGCAGCAAATCGCAATTGGCTGCAGTCCTGTTGTTCTTGAGTTCGGAGACCTTTTTGTAGAAAGTTGTATTTAAGGTCGAGTCGAAGTGCTCTGCGGGGTGTGGCTCAAGCGGATTGGCTCGAGGTTGGGTGCGTGAATTGGTTGGAGCGAGAGGCTATTGGAGAGAATGGAGAGCAAGAGCAGGAAGAGAAACAAAAACGAAAAAAAGGAAAAGAGAAAAGAGGGAAAGGAGAAAAGAAGGAAAAGAGAAGAAGAAAACGAAGAGCGGAAGCTAGACAGTCGAGATGACGGGCCGCTGCTATGTATACAAAAGTGGTGCGACTCCGCCGAAGACGTGCGAAATGTACTAGAAGCACCTCGAAGATCGCTGGGCTGGGAGGGTAGTGGTAGGGAGAGCTCTGGGTGGGTGACCAGCCAAAGCGGGGGGGGGGGGGGGGGGGGGGTTAAAAAAAAAAAAAAAACCAAGTTGGGGTTTTTTTTTTTTTTTAAAAAATGGAGTTTAAAAAAATTATAAAATAAATTAAAAAATATATAATAAAAAAATTT